>JABUQX010057655.1:50000-71400 GCA_015478945.1 Trachelipus rathkii
TAATAATAATAAATAAATAAATATTAATAAATAAGGAAAATAAGCAATAATACTATATAAAATAATAATATACAAAATTTTAATAATATTTTAATTAAATATAAAATTATAATAATGATGATAAATTTTCTTAACTTAAATAATTAATTAAACTAATAAATAATAATAATAAATTAATAATAATAATAATAAGCATTTCAGAATTAAAAATAATAATAATATATTTTTACATAGCATAATAACAACAATTATTAATAATATAATCATAATCTAATAAATAATAATAAGAAAAAGAAATAAAGAAGTAATAAACAAATAATATCCACAATTAAAAAAAGAATTAAAAATAGCTAAAAAGTAAAAATATTAAAAACAATTTAAACATAAAAATATATGAAAATATTTAATATACTTTCTAGATCAAATTTGCATAGTCTGAGTTGAGAGTCTCGGGAGAATTGTAAAAAAATAACAAAACAACGCTTATATACAGAATTGGTTGGTTGTGTGTTGGTGCATTTTTTAAAAAATAAATATAAATATATCATTTGCACAAAATAGAGTTAATAAAAAATTACACAGTGATTAAAAACGGGATTATTAAAGTAAATAAATAAATTAAAACCAAAAGTAAACAAAAATAACTTTAATTGAGGAGCCATCTGAGTTAAGTTGCGGCTTTGTACTATGTATAAACAAGCTCTCGAGAATCCTTCCGCTTTCAAGTAAACCTGACTCCGGAGACATACCTGAAGCTATCCTTTGAGATGTCGTGACACCTCTCTGAGGAGTGGGTCCTGATGGCAGAGTTTTCAGGTGAAGTTAATGGTCTATTTGTTCTAAATGAAAGACCCAGATGTTTTGAAATCCTCAGCTGCAGCTGTAAGCCAGTCTGGCCTACATAACGGGCTTGGAAGTCCGCACAAGAATAGGAATAAATAAAACTGAGGACCTTCAAATGAGTCGGTTTAAGAATATATTCTTTCATTCTGAAAAAACGATTCATTTTAATATCATTGAAAGTATAAAATAATTTTATAAGATAAGGTAGAAAATTTTAGAAATGATATTTGAAATGTTTTTTAACGAGCGTTCGGGGGTGTGGACCGAGTAAGGGAACTTTAGATAAACTACTTTGCGAATGATGAATTCCACATTCTGGGCTGTTTAGGAGAGCGAAAAAGTCGTGTTCAGAATCTTGACAAGTCTATAAATAGTTGTCTGCGAAATAAATTGAATTAGGGAAAACTGAGTTAAAAATTGAACTTCTTTATGAAAATCTACCCAAGATGTTGAAAGTTTGTAAGCTCTAAAAATTCGGCAGGACAGTCCAGACAACTTGGTGCTCAGAGGAAGGAAGCTGAAAAAAATTGGTACCAAGCATAGTTGTGGTAGGCTTTCTATAAATGGAAGTAGAAAAGCCACCCACTGTACGGTGCACTCTGACATCTAAAAAGGGCAATGAGTTCTCATTCTCCTCCTCCATACTAAACCTAATATTCTGATGTTGAATGGTAAGGTAGTTTAAAAATTGTAAGGCATGACTTTGTTCTCTAAAAATCAAAAAACATTCATCAACATACCTTCTATAGAGTAATGGCTTAAAATCTGAGGGGCAGTTCTCCAACCAAGATCTCTCATGGTAGCACAAAAATGCATTGGCAAAAAGTGGGACCAAGTGTGAGCCCATTGCCATACCATCTATCTGTTTATAAAGCTGGCCATCAAAGAGGAAAAGTGTGTCATCAGTGGCGAGTTCCAAGAATTTCGAATTGATTCATATTGAGATTACTAACCCTATGTTCAGTTGACGGAAAAAGTCCATTGGTTATGATATTGCGAGTCTCATTAACAGGTATGTTTGTGAACAATGATTCTACATCAAAGCTGACCATAAAGCCCTCCTCAATGGATAATGAAGAAACAAGATCAGAAAACTGAAAAGAATCTTTAAGAGTAAATTCATTACATGTCAATGGCTGTATAATTGGCAGGAGAAATTTGGATACTTTATAAGTGGGAGAATTAATGGCTGAAAGAATTAAGGTGGTCTATATATATATATATATATATATATATATATATATATATATATAATATATATATATATATATATATATATATATATATATAATAAATATATAAATATATATATATATATATATTATAATATATATATTATATATATAAATATATATATATATATATAATATTAGATAGATATATATTATATATATATAACACCATCAACTGACATGACTGATGGGTCCCCGTAGGGAGGGATGTCAATGCACCCATATCAGTTGCTAAAACATCTATCAAATCAATTTCAAAAGCTTGACTCCTACATATATCTTTTGTTATAAATGCTTTAAAATAAAAACTTTGTTTCTTTTCCCGCTTTTAACCAAGAACTTGTTTATACTAAAGAAAAATATGACGTTTAATCAATTAGATCCAATAGATCATTATCAGGGATAGTGAGTGGTTTATCGTGGTGTGGGAGGGTGGTTTGATTTACCGAATTTACTGATTTACTGATTTAGGGTATGTAAAACAACAATTTTAATAAAAAATAAGACTTGAATCAATAGATCAGTAGATCAATAGATCAATAGATCACGGATGGACAGAAGGGTGGTTGTATGGTGGTTTGATTCATTAATTTACTGATTTACTGATTTAGGGTATGTAAAATATAACAATTTTAATAAAAAATATCAACTTCTAAAATTTAGATCACGGATGGACAGAAGGTCGGGTTAAAATGATTTGATTTATTGATTTACTTCTTTAGGGTATGTAAAAAACGTTAAAACTTCGAACATTCTACTTAGACGTCACTTACATTTGTGAGTGCAATTAAAAAAACACACCGCTATATATATATTAAATATATATATATATATATATATATATATATATATATATAATATATATTATTATATATATTATTATATATAAATATATATATATATATATATATATATATAGATTATATGATATATAAATATATATTTATATATATATATAAATATATATAATAATATATATAATAATATATATATAATATATATATATATATTATATATATATATATATATATATATATATATATGATATATAGATGTTATGAAACTACTGCCTTCTCGTAGTTTATTAAGTACAGATTAAATTTATTTAATCTGTATATATATATATATATATATATATATATATATATATATATAAAATGTATAACTTAAATATATATAATATATATATTATATATAAGGGTTTATTTATATCTGTATATATATATATATATATATACATATACATATACATATATACCCCTACAAATACTATTACTAACACTACCTCAATCCACCCCCATGATTATTATTATTATTATTATTATTATTATTATTATTATTATCATTATTATTATTATTATTATTATTATTATTATTATTATTATTATTATTATTATTATTATTATTATTATTATTATTATTATTTATTTTGTTAATATTATTTCCACAATATAATAAAACGATGTATAATAGCCAAAAAAATTAAATTTAACATATAAAGTAACTTCACAAATGTGTCAAAAAAGTTCTAAAAAAAGACACAACAGAAAATACTTCATCTAAACTTCTCCAGAAGAAAAAATCATGTCCACTTCTCAGAAGGGTGTCCATAAGTCCGAAAAACTCTAAAGTAGGGGGCTTACAGCCATCCTGGAGGTTCAAAGGTAAGAGCGTCGGACTTTCCTCTCAGAGTCGCTTCGTCGAATTCTTTTTCCTTTGAAAGCTAAGAAAATTATTCCTGCTGAGATCATTTCTTCAGGACTTAAGAGCTTTGTTGAAGACTTGTATATTGTTGCAATATTTCGCCTCCGAACTCGAGGCATCTTCAGGCAGAAATGAAATTAATTTGTGGGAACGGCTATGATGAATATTTTGTTAATATTATTATTATTATTATTATTATTATTATTATTATTATTATTATTATTATTATTATTATTATTTTTATTATTATTATTATTATTATTATTATTATTATTATTATTATTATTATTATTATTATTATTATTATTATTATTATTATTATTATTATTATTATTATTATTATTATTATTATTATTATTATTATTATTATTATTATTATTATACAACAAATGATTACACTAATATCGTCGCTTAGGTCGTTATCAACATTTAGAGTTTGAGTAAACATTAGATGATCACTTTATATATATATATATATATAATATATATATATTTATATATATATTATATATCTATATAATATATATATATATATATATATATATATATATATATATATATATATATATATAATATATATATATATGTAATATTTATATGAGGAATAATTGAAGCTTGTGGTAAGCACCAATGAGAACTCGTTTTATTTTTGCGGATATATAATGTATCTAGTGAATTATTGGAGAAAATGGTTGTGTGTGCGGTACCTTATATATATATATATATATATATATATATATTATATATATTAATATAATATTTATATATATATATATATTATATATATATATATATATATATATATCTTCGCTGCCGAGTATACCATGCGGTTCGCGCGCGGCAGCGGTGGTGGCGGAAGTTAGTGCAAGCACGGATCACGTGGATTCGGGGCTCATTCGGGGAGGCAAACCAGACCCACCCTGAAATATTAAGTACGTACTTGACGAAAGACGTCATGTATGCGGGCCGAATGATGATGTTATAAACACCTTTAGCCCACGTACGAAGATACCAGAGGGGGGTAGGGTAAAAAACGCTCATGAAAGTACATGAGCATATGGTCAGGTACAAACACACTCACACACGTACATGGCGAATGTATAGAAATAAGGGACTCCAAGGGGGCCAGCCCCCAAAACAAAATGGAAGGCGCAAAAAAGTACCCCAGAAGGTAGCCTCTGCCGGTAGCTGCCCGAAAATGTCTCAGCAAAGACGCTGGGGTTCTTGGAACCCCAGTTATATTCATACCTCCACTTCCATGGTGGTTACTACTCATAGCATTATATAATATCATAGCCAAAAAAGAACTTGACAGGGGCTGCACACCTCTACGAGGGTGTAGGACAAGTTCTTTCGTTTACGACGAGGTGACACCACCACCTGTGAGGATATTAAGCTTGAAGGGGATACGACCAATAGAACTAGAAAATAAGAGCTCGAGCGCTATCCCCGTGAATCAATGCCCAATATATATATATATATATATATATATATATATATATATATATATATATATATTTACATAAGGTTGGTTAAGAGCAGCAGTATATAAAGAGCATAAATAGCATATATATATATATATATTATGCTATATATATGTATACATATATGTTATATATATATATATGGCGTATATATATATATATATTATGTTATATATATATATATATATATATTATATATTAGGGATGTACCGATAAAGAGAGAGTTATGTTATATATTGATATATATATATATATATATATATATTATATATATATATATATATATATATATATATATATATATATATATCTTTCCGAAACAAGTCGGCAGCTTATTTACCATCTAAATTATGCCATAACCGAGTTTGGTGGCTCAGCGCCACCCTTTCGCTTCTGCAGGGATACGTAACCTCGTCAACGACGACATTACGTCATAAGAAGAGGGCACCAAATTTGAGGGAGATACGAGGTTTCTATGACTCCCGTTGCTAGGGACCAAGAAAGATGTTACTAGATGAAACTTTAAGGTGAGGGAACCTATACGGACGAGTCAGGGATAAGTAGCCTCGTCTACGATGAGGTTACGTTATCAAAAATGGGGGTACCTAGTTTAAAGGGGATACGATCTCTATAACCTCCATAAAAGGGGGGGATAAAATTATTTTAACATGCGGACCAATACTCTTACCCAACAACTCTATGCCTGCGTTTATGTCATTTATGTTTGTGTATTACAAAATGCAATGTACATACTTTGAAACTTATCTTCGGAAGTAATCGGATTGTTAAGATCTATTTTATAAAAAATTCTACACCTTTTAATAAATGGAAACATCTCGGGAATGAAAAAATATCGGGGTTGATCTTCTCGACTTAACAGACGTTCTGACCTCAAGTTATTCCTATTTTCAAACCACCTAAGAGCAAGGTGTCTATGCTTAAAAAAGGAGAAATAGTCAAAAGGATGACAAGTAAGATATGAAGGGTTGGGAAAAAAATAATTGATTCTATGGTGCAATATGCTTATTCTATCTCGAGCTTCATAAGAAAAGAAGAACATCTTAAGTCAAGAGTCAAAACAGATTAGTTGTATGATCAAATACGTTAGAAAAACGTGGCAAAAATGTGTCTGATGTCCGTCAGGGCAATGCAGTCTAGCGTGAGACATTCTGTGTTGTCGTTAGTCTGGGAAAATCATTCTTGGCAATTGGGGAAGGTGTTTAATTGATTCTAATTTTGTATTATTGAAGGGAGAGATAATATCCAGAGAGCAGACGGAACAGCATTACGCGAGTTTGACGGTCCATCTTTGTTTCGTAGGGAATATTTCAGGTGAATATATATATATATATATATATATATAGTATTAACATATTATATATTGCTATATATTGTCATTATGTTACATATTATTATTATTATTATTATTAGCTACATATTACTATATAGTATATACGTTGCTAAATATGGGTTGGCGTTAAATACATATGGTGCTGAGCGTTACAGTTATTACGCTGGAGTTGCATATAATATTATTTATTAGTTGATATTATTGGTGCTGAATATATTATTACATATACATATTATTATTACAGCTGGTTATACATACATTATACATATATGTTGTTATTACTACATATATATATATATAAATATATATGTTAAGGCGCAGAGAGCAGCAGCAGCAGTACAGAAAGGTTACAAGGTTATACAGCAGCAGCATATTATAAGGTTACATTATAGCATGCAAACCTATATTTTTACAATGTTGGATAATATTATATCAGCGTTTCCATTGTCCGTCATATGTATCTAAAAACCATTAATGCGCTAAAATGGAAATACATCGTATAAGACAGGAAGCAAAGCATAATGTAATAAAACAAAAAGAGAATAAATTCCCACCCATTATTAAAGGAATACATTGTTCGAATCCTGGTAAAATTTCACATAGGAAAATGTAAAAAATAAAAATAAAAAAAAAAATATTGTTAATAATTATAGTAATATGATTAGAAGGCCTATTTAGAGACCTTTTATTGGTTTCTCGTTAAAATAAATAGACTTTCTATTAAATTTGCTTTTTTTTTTTTTTTTTACTAAAGAATACCCAAGGGTATACCGCACCGATGGCAGGAGTCGGGGTCTCTCGGCTTCCGGGGAACTACGGGGTAGGGACTAATTCCCGCCTCCGGGAGGCCCCGAACCCCGTTCTTTGGTATTTAATGCGGGGGGTTCCTCTCGCCCCCTCCCCTACAGGGTATGGAAAACGTCCCCCTGTGTTCCCATTGATTTTGAGTTTTGTGAAATGCCCGAGTAATATTTTTACAAATAATAGGCAATACATTAACTAAGCATTTGTATTGGTTTATATATGCATATATATTTATATAAAGACATTGATCTAAGGTTAAAGATAGCAGTTATATATATATATATATAAATATATATATATATATATATATATATATATATATATATACTATGTCCCCTGCTCCTAAAAAAATTGCCAATATTTATTTTATTTATTTATTTATTTTTATTTTTTTTACATTTTCCTATCTAAAATTTTACCAGGATTCCAAAAATGTATTCCTTTTCGCTGTAGCTATTGTAGTTTTTGAGATTTTTTTTTTTTTTTTTTTTTTTTTTTTTTTTTTTTTTAACATTTCCAGCATTAAATTTGGAACAGCACTCCAGAGCAATGTATTCCGTTTTACTGTAGCATTAATAGTTTTTAAGATACATATGACGGACAATGGAAACGCTGGCCTATATATATATATATATATATATATATATATATATATATATATATATATATATATATAAATATAGATATTTATATATGTTATAAAATATTTTTATATATGCAGCAGCAGCAGTATATATATATATATATATTTAGTTTTATATATATATATGTATATATAAATATATAACTTTTATATATATATATATATATATATATATATATATATATATATATATAAATCTCTTTTATTTAGACAATTCAATAATATTTAAAATAATTAATTATATGTGGGGCGACAAAAGAGTTTGAATTTAGGCTCGTTTCAAAAAACTCTAGTCAGTGTATGAGTAAGAGAAGATGACAAAAAAGAACTAAACCCTTACGGGAGAAGTCATTTTCAAAACCCTAAATAATGGTTCAATTTATTTATTTATTTATTTATATAATATAAAAATAAAAAGTTATTTTATAGTATATATATATATATATAGAGCAGTTATATACATATATATTATTACTCTTATTATTTTTGAATGCATATATAAAAGGTTGAGCATTTATATCTCTATATCCTTATATAGTTTTTATGCATATGTATATATATATATATATGAGAAAGAAAGAAATATATATATAAGGTTGGTTATATATACATATATGCTATTGGCTACGTATTGCGGTCTATATATACATACATATTATATTACATATATTACTATTATAGTTAGCAGCATACAGTGGAGTGTTGTTATTACATACATACATATATACATAGTTATTATGATTTTTACCATTCTTAATAATATGCTTCTATTATATATACATATATATACATACATACATATATACAAATTAATGTTTTAAAGAATACATATACACAGTTTTTCTCTTTTACTGTTAATATGCCATACATGGGTTACAAGGTTGGTTACATTTATTATTGGTTATTAGTAAAGATAAAGAGTTAAATATATATATATATTATTATTATTATTATTATATTATAATATTGGTTATTACTGACAGGGTTCATACATATATTATTGGTATTGCTAAGTGCTATTATGTTGAGCGTTATGTTATATTATATGTTATACTATTATTAAGTTAAGTTATGCATTATTTTCCATATACATATTGGTTATTATTGGTTATGTTGCTATTACATGCCATATTATTATATACATATTATTATATTATTATTATATATATATATATATACATATATATACATACATATTATTACATATTACATAATATACTGTATATATATATATATATATATTATTACATATATATATATATTGTTGGCTATTATTATATTATTATTGTTATATATATATATATATATATATATTATATATATATATATATATACATATGTATATATAAATTCATGTATATATAAATATACATATATTATATTATTATTATTATTTATTGTTATTGTTATTATTATTAGCTATATTATATTATTATATATATATATACATATTATTGGTTATTATTATTATATATTGTTATATATATATGCCATATATATTATATATGTATTACAACATACAACATTGTTGGCATATTATGCTGCAGCAGCATATTGGTTGATATTACATATATATATTAGCATATATATATAAATATATTGTTGATATATATATACATATATATATATACATATATATATTGTTATTATTGACATTACATTGGTTATATATATATATTTATTATATATATGTATATATTACATATATATATATTACATATATAAATTATTATACATATGATATATATTCATACCATATATTATATTATATACATATATATTATTATATATATTATTACAGTTGTTAGAGTGAAATACATAGTTGGTTGCATATATTATTATTGCTATTATTACTATTATTAATTATTTACTCAAATATTATTCTTATTGTTGTTATGAATATTTTACACATGAGTTAAAGGCTGCATATATTATATATATATATATATATATATATATATATTACATATACATATATTATATATTATAATATATTATTATACATATATATATATATATATATATGAAATGATTTTTAATCTGGAAATATTCTAAACAACAGGATATCAATTAAAGTAAAATTATATTATTTCATATAAAAATCCCAATGTTGAAACGGTAAAACCCACTGGGAAAACCGTGAGAAAATTATTAATAGCGTGAGAATATTATTTAGAAAATTCCCATTGCTCAATCAGTTTTTCATAAACAAATTTCTTTTATAAATTATTAATTTGATTTCCTATTTCACAAGATTTCTTAAGATCACCCACAGGATATACATCCTATGGAATCCCAGATTGACTAACCTAATTAGTATAAAAGACGAGGAACCGAAGCTAAAGCTCATTCTCTCGCTGCAAATTAACCATTTAAAAAGAAATAAATAGAATTCAAAGTAACTTTAAATTTAACGTAAAGCGCTAAAAACGAAATATTTTAAAGTATTCTTTTGTGGTGAACATAGAAAAAAATCGATTCAAAATTTTCGTAATATTTTTAAAACTTAGAAAAATTAAGCTCCCAAAACTTAAAAACTTAAAAGCTTAAACTCAAACTTTATTTAATATATAAATATATTAAATGTAATATGTTGAATATAATATATTGGATATATTATCTAAATATATTGAATGTGTTATGTTAGATATATTATATTGAATATATTATATTATATTATAAATAAATATATATATATATATATATAAATTAAATTTTGCTAAATTCAAATTTTATTTAGAAAAATATATAAAATATTACCATATATAAATATATATATATATATATAAATATATATATATATAAATTAAATTTTGCTAAATTCAAATTTTATTTAGAAAAGTAATTTTCAAGAAGACAAACCGAAAATATAATTCGTAAGTAGACAAAGCAGTTTAATTTTAAATTATTATTATTTGAAAACTTTCAATTTAAAAGTTTATTTTAATTTTGAAATATTATTTAACTTTAAAACCTTTTGAGATAAAGAAATTAAATATTTATTTTTATTGTTAAAATTTCTTTGTTGTAAATTTCGAAGCCATTTTAGTTGCAAAACAAATTAACTTCGAAATAACCATAATGAGATAATAATAACAATAAAAATAATAATAATAACAATAATAATAATAATAATAATAATAATAATAATATTAATAATAATAATAATATTATTAATAATAATAATAATAATAATAATAATAATAATATTAATAATAATAATAATATTAATAATAATAATAATAATTATTAAATAATAATATTATTAATAATAATAATAATATTGATAAAATAATAATAATAGAAAGGAAATTGCTGTCTACAACGATTCTAGACATTAATACGTCATTGCACGCGAGTAACATATATTTTTAGCATACCACGTAAACTAATATATATATATATATATATATAAATATATCTTTTTATAATATATATATATATATATATATCATGAAAATATATATACGATATATAATATAATATATATATATATATATATAGCAAGAGCAGCTGGGCAGCAGCAGTTGAGTTGTTGTTATATTATTGGTTGTATTGTTGTTATTATTGTTGCTATTATTGCTATATATATATATATATATATAAATATATCTTTTTATATAAATATATATATATATATATATATTATATATATATATATATATATATATATAAATATAATTCAGTGAATTTTGACAGATAATGTAATATATATACATACGATATATATATATATACTTGGTCACAAATATATATATATATAGAAATATATATATATATGAAATTCAGTGAATTTCTAAAAACGTGTTTATTTAAATTTCAGCTAAACGAACCTCCTCTGGGTTCTTGTTTCATGTTTGTTTATTTTTATTTTCGAAATTTCACTTCGAAATTTCGTTAAGTTTGGTTAAGATATGTAGTTTCAAAAACTCATAATTTCATAGTCTTATGTTCATTTTTATGATTTGATTTTTCATTTAATTAAAATACAAATATAAATTCTGAAATTAACTTCTGTTATAAACATTTGCAAGTTATTAAATACTGATAAATTAGAACTGTACAAACTAGTCCATTGAAATAATAGAGTAAAACGAAAATGTGTGATTGTTAGACCACAAGAAAATATATGACAATATAAATAAATTTTAATAAATTAATTTATGAGAATTAGTCTTTCACAAACCGTATGAAAGGGCAGTCGAGAAGCATTCACAGCTTGGAATGAAAGATCTGAATGAATTCCGCTATAGAAAATCTGAACCTTAAGGGCTAAATACCCGAACCAAAAAGACTTCTTGACTTAATCAAAACTCCAGCGGAATAAAACATTTACTCTAGATAGAAAATAATATTATATATAAATATATATACACGTCCTGTGTACACATAGCAGCAAGACTTCAAGAAGCTGAAACTTTTGATATCAGAAAAGACATATCAATAATAATAAAAGTAGTTTGCAACGTACAGAATGACGTACAAAAATTAATAGAAAACTTTTAATATTATAGTCCCATCATCATAGGGAACTTCAAACTACAATTACAACCGTCACGACCTCGTCAAATCTGGCGTCCGATAAAGGGACTAGTACAGACCAGTATAGACCAGTACAGACTAGTACGTCCGGGAAAAGGAACTAGTAGAAACTACTGATGAAAAAAAATCAAAAATCTGAAAAGAAAATCCGTCAAAATTTGATCACAAAAGCTGCCATAAAAATTTTTTCGCGGGGCATCAGACAAATAAACTCCCGAAAAAGTCATTTATTTATCAAGAGGACCTGAAACCCTTTTATGTGCTACAGAATAAGGAAACAAGAAACCCAGAGGACTAAACAACATTTTTACCATTCCAAAACAGGCACAGGGAAATTGCAGCGAAAAGATCAAAGAGGTTAGTGTGTTCATTCTCTCATTTTTATTGTATCCATATCCTATACTTGTGATACAGGTCACAAGTAATAATTTGCCAATATATATATATAAATATATATATATATATATAAATATATATATATATATATATATAATATATATATATATATAAGTATCTTTATAATTACCTTACGGAGTAAAGGGAAATATCCTGCAGTAATCCTCTCTTCCATAAAAATATCCCCTAGAGCAAATTTTAAAAAATCAAATTTTTATTGCCTCTCAATAAAAATCACTAGTCAAATCTCACTTGTTGTAAAATAACACAACAGAACAGATAACAAAGAAATTTTATCTTTATAAAATTTTTTATAAACTTTCTAAATACAGAAAGCACAATTCAAATACAAGACACTTCATTTACAAGCACGAATGTAAAAACGCTGAATACGCTTAAAGTATCACATTTCACTTGTATTCTTAAAAACACGAAGCATTTATAAAGAAATTTTTAAATCTTTTATAAAACTTTCTCTTCATGTTGACTAAAAAGAAAACCACTTTCTAAGAAATCCCTTAAAAATTGCATATAGTAAAAACGCAAACTATATTTAATAAAATAAAAAGGAGAATTATATATATATATATATATATATATATAAAGAGAAATATATATATATATATAAATATAAAAAGAGAATATATATATATATATATATATATATATATATATATAAAGTGAAAGAAAAGTAAATTTCATAGACACTTTCATTTTTCTAGAAATTAACTATAAAATAATATAAAGAAAGCACTTTTATAAACATTATTTCACTTGAATAAAGAATTTCATTTATGAAAGAGAATCCTTTGTTGACAAAAGTCAAGACACAAAATACTATCGTAGCGATATCCGGTATTCATTTCCTGTCTCAAGATATTTTAAGAATATTTTACTCGTAAAGCAATCTTTGTTCAATAATCCAAATATATATATATATATATATATATATATATATATATATATATATATATATATATATATATATATATATATATATATATATATATATATATATATATATATATATATATATGGTAAAACACCTCATAATAAAAATTTTGACACACATGTGTGTGTGTATGAATGTATGGAGTTCATACAAGATTCAAAAAGTTTAAATTTTTATTGAAGTTAGGAATTAAAAGAACTTTTTTTTTTTTTTTCTCCACTCCTAAGCAATTTTAAATAGAGCAAAAAAACGACAAAAAACGCGTTTCGCTTCAAATATGATTTCAATACTAAATATTCATTGTTTTTAGACGAAAGTAACATATTCTTTGAGACAACCTCACGGAACATCCTTAAAATTTAATTAAACACTCTTAAAATCTAATTAACTTAATTTCACACCCTTGGGACCACAATTAATTTTTTTTTTCTCACCAAACTTCCAACCCTTTCTGCAGTAGAAATAGAGGGATAGGTGATTGAGTAAGTATAGTTATAAGGTAATATATCTATATATATATATATATATAGTTAGTATATATATATATATATATATTGTTGTTTTTTGTTTTTCCCAATATATATATATACAATTATATATTGTTTTATCCCTGATATATATATATATATATTTAGAAGGTCACATATATTTGTAGACAAATATATAGTTAGGTATATATATATATATATATATATATATATATATATATATATAAATATATATATATATATATATTCTTTGAAGGAAAAGGGGTGAAAAGGTGAAAGTTAAGTAAAGTAGAGATAAAAGAGAGCCACAAATTGTTAAGTAGCATAAGGCTCTACTGGCTAAATAGCAATTGTCCCAGCGGACAGCTAGGCCTAAAAGATTTGATTATAGAGTGAATTAAGCATCTCCGAACGGTAGTGATTGTAACCACTCAAACCAGAGACAAACAGCGCTAAATTTTCATATATTATTGCCAAGAGTAAACAGTTAAGGAACAATGGCAGAAAAGAATGAAAATTATAGAGATGGAGTAGAAGAAGAAGAAGAAAGCAACTTAAGTTGGTTTAATGATAAATATAGTTTAAATAAGATAAAGAACCAAGTACAAAAGTGGAATGAAGACTATAGAGAAGCTAGAAGTGCAAAAAGGGAAGAAGAGAAATTTATGACAAAAGAATTGAGAGAGGGAGAAGAAAATAATGGGGAAAGAAGAGAAGTAAAAGATAAAATTATAGGAGAAAACTATGACATAGAAATAGGTGGCAACATGATACAAATAAAAATAGGAGATCAAACCATGAGAAACGCATTTAAAACGTCAGGAACCTCAATCAAATTATATGATATAATGAAGGCGAAAGTAAATAAAATAGACCAAAGTGAGAGTAAACATCAACACGAGTATTCAGACGGAGAATATCCAAAGAGTTATCGAGATCACGACTCATATAGCTATAAGGATAGAAAAAGCAGAGAACAGACAAATAGCAGAATTAAAGGTGGATTTAAGAAAGTAATTACCAAGAGAAAGCCATTGCAATATTCAGAACAAAATAACCCTCCTAGAAGAGGAGTAGAAAGAAGATTTGGAAGAAGATTTGAAGGTAGAAGAAGAAATAATAATCAATCTGAAAGAGGTAGGCAATACAGATCTGCCTGTAGGCAAAACAGAAGGGGTAATCCTAGAGAAGTATACCAAGTAAATAATTGGTCAGCAGAGAGTGAAATCTCAACCTTAAATGGCAAAGGTGATGCTGAGGAGAATGATAGATCACCCTCTGATGAAAATTTAAACGAGAATGAAGGAGTCTTTACTCAAACCTCGTACCATACTAATTGGGATGATCATGATCCCTGTATAATAGCTCCGAAAGAAACAAGGAAAGAGTGCCACATTGCACCAAGCTCTGATGAAGAAAGCGATAAAGAATATGAAGAATATATTATTTCTAAATTAGAGAAGTACTGTACCATCGGCAAAAGGGAAATAAGCCCTAAAAGAGAGAGCAATACAGTACCTAAGATAATCGGTCATATCCATAGGAATAGGCAAAAGGCCGCGCATGATGAAAGCGGATCAGACCGCGAGGTGGAAGAGACCTCAGGCGAGAGAAAGCAGGAAAGAAACTTTCACAAGAAAGAATGTTGAGAAGGTGCCGTACCAAACGCTGGTACCATATAATGTGTACCATCCGTAGTAGAGTAGTGTCATCATAGGTAAAACACATAACACTCTACCTAAACATATTTATATAGTGTACTTATTTAATTTTTATTTAATATTTAATTAATATTTATTTAAAATAATAAATATTTTTATATTTTTTTACATATTTTAATATATTTTTATTTTACATTCTCTAAAATTTTTAAATTTTTATTTAAAATATTTTACTTTTATAATTCTAATTTTTGAGCTGCCAAAATTCTAAGGCATAAAATTTTTATTCTCTCGTATTTGTAAATTTTGAGTTGCCAAAATTTTAAGGCCCAAATTCATGCTTAAATATATTTATAAGTTTATAAATTTTTTTTTTGAGTTGCCAAAATTCTAAGGTACGAATTTCAACTCAAAGATATAGTTACCTACCAAAATGCTAAAGTACGAAGTTAGCTTAAAAATATAGTTATCTACCAAAATTTTAAGGCACAAATTTATGCTTAACTACCTTTACAAATTTTAAATTTTTGAGATGCCAAAATACTAAGGCACAAATTTATGCTTAATCGCTAAATATAGCTAATCACAGTTAACGTAGATCTTAAAAGGAAATAGCTACGACATATTTTAGCTAATTTTTACCTGTATTTATTTATATTTTATAAATAAAGATTGCCTAAAAATATAGTAATAATTTAAGTACAAAAGAATTGCCGAAAATACGAATTTATTTGCAAAAAAATTGCCTAAAATAAAATATTAATTTTCATATTTATATATACAGAAGGCATTTAAAATATTATTAACGTACTAACTCGAAGGAATTAAAGTCACTGTATTAATGTATACGGAATGCCGAAATATTAATTATCTTATACTAATATAAAAATATATATACATATATGTCAGTATTAATACATAACGTAAAATTGTTGCCTAAAGCATATAGCATTATTTACGTACATAAAAGAAAGTGCCATTAAAATATTATCAATTTAATAATATGACTAATATGAAGGTATTATATAACCGCAGTATCAGTGTCAATTTTTATATATATATATAATTGTTAGTCAATGTAGGTAAACATATTGCCGATATATATATATATATATATATATATATATATATATATATAACTGTTAGTCAATGTAGGTATACATATTGCCGATATAAAAATGCCAAATAGTATATTAATTTACTTATATACAAATACTGCCGAATAATATATTAATTTACTGATATAGGATTTGCCAAACAATATATTAATTTACTTACAAAAGTGCCGAAAACTAATGCTAAGGTTGTATTTATAACATACGTTGTTTTATTGTTTTATACATACATACATACATAATTATATATGTGTGAGGTGCCTAATATATAGAAGAATTTAGGACCAATTAGGTCCATTGCTCCCTCAATTTTGAGAGGTTAAGAATGAGCACAGATTACTGCACTTAGGTAAAATGCAGAGAAAGGATAATTCTGTCCGAGCTGCTTACTTATCCAGTTGGAGGAGTTTGAGCTTAGCTTACATGGGTGAGGACACAGTCTAAAACCGCTGATAGGTCCGACCTCTCTGACCCAGATAATTATTCAGGTCATGGTAGAGGAAGAGCCATGAGGACAGTCCATTCAATTTAGAATGAAGAGGTATTTAATAAAAAGTACGGAAAACAGTGCTAAAGTCAAGATTCAAGGCTTAAAGGTGTTATTAGTAAGAAGAAGACGGTGGATCAAACTTCAAAAGGAAATTGGACAGTCATTTTGAAGCATTGAAAAATCTAACCTAGTACTAATGTCACTAATAACCCAAGATCGAGATTAACAAGCTTAGATAGTTTAGAGACAGTGAAGTGATAAGGGTCAATCCATCAAGTGCTGGAGGTGCGGAATTGTACCCGTTAAGACGTCGCCGATCAATTAGTAATCTGGACGATGCCAAGTTGGCATAAATATATATATATATATGTATTTTTTGTCATTCTTGTGCCTCGCAAATTGAAAGGATTGATTCCAGCCACTTCTTAACTGTGGAAAACCGTACAGATAAATAGAAATATTATAGGATTATTGTTCTGTTTGTGAAATCAGAACAAATCTGGCACGAATAGCAGATAGGCACAAACGCATTGAGATATATAGAGCAAATAAATAGCTCAAACCAGAAGTAATAGATTCAAAGGCGATAGAAATAGCCATAGTTTATGGAAAAACATTTTATTTATGCTAGCCGTTAAAAAACTTTTTTAATATTTTAAAAAAATATATATATATATATATATATATATATATATATATATATATATATATATATATATATATATATATATATATATATATATATATATATATATATATATATAGCATTGCTGACATAGTTCAGGTAAAGGCAACTGACTATGAAAGGAAGTTGATTAGTATAGAATTGTGGCTAAAAGGCACAGCCGATTTAAATTTTAGGTTTAGGAAGCATAGAAAAAATTATGTTGAAGAACATGATATTAATTCACCACAGCATAGTTAAGTTTAGGAATTTATATATATTTTTAATTTATTCTTTCAAATTTCTGTATATGTAACATTATTGTATTTTTTTTTTTGAAAAGCATTTTAAACTAACATATAAAATAGCTTTCCATATTTGATTTATGCCAGTAAAGAAAGGTATCTGGACCGCCTCGAACAATATCGCAAGATGTTTTTGTAGGTGATCTGTAATGTTATAAAGTCTCAAGTAAGACCGCCTCGAACGTTCATGTATGATGTTTTTGTAGGTGACTTGTATGATTATAAAGTCCCAAGAACTCCGGAATTATTCGTAAATTCGTGAGGACAAGTACCGACGAAAAACTCAGACATCTTTTGAAGGAGATTTCTGAGGATAATAGGCATATAGGGAAAACATGCTCAAAACGGTAGGGACGAGCTAAAGCTCACAGAGTGTAAAAGAGTGAGAGGGGTCACGAAGATTGAATTCCCAATTGCAAAGTCAAATACCTGATTAGGTTCAAGGAAGGCAATGTTTATCGGCCACAGCTGAGACACTTACCTATGAGTGACAGTAAGAGAGCTAGCCGTAGTTTGAAGGATATGCATGTGAGCTTGCATAGACCCTTTAGTAGGCGTGAGAGCACACACGATGAGATAATATAATTCGTTGCTTGTAGTGAGTGGGTCTGATATGTCTCTCAATGGGAGGAGAGTGCGATTGCTAGAGAGCTACAATTGTATCTAGTTGTGGCGGAAGAGTGAGGTAGTTACAGTGATGTAGACAGAGGAGAGGTGGTAGAGCACTAGACGATGAGTGGTCGGAGTCTCCGATTTGATAACAGATATTTTGATTGTGATAGGGAGATATGAGTATGGTCCATTCGATGATGGTCACAAGGCTGAACTAGAATGATGGAGGTACGTAGAGATGAGGTACCGAAAGCTGTAAGGATCATACTGCTTTACGCATAATGATGTGTAGAACCTCTTGGAAAAGAAAGAGTAGACGTATGAAGTACGAGATGAAGAAATTCGGAAAATACGCTGATCCAAATTGATGAGTCTCTGTAAAGAAACTTCATCGCACAACTCTAATGTACTTAGGGTAAACGTTAATGACACCATGACGTTTAAGTGTCCACCATCTTAAAAGTCGCAAGTACCATCGCGCATATGAGCAGAAGATACAGAGTTAATAGCAGAAGAGGAAGACTGGAATTGCCCAATGGAGCTGCATTTCAAGCATAAGCGAATACCTTCTAAGGGAACAGAGATTAAAAATGCTCGCCTTCCAGCTTTTCTAATTCTAATAAGACACAAAGTTCTTCAGACTCATATGATTGATATATTGGAGGTATCCAAAAGAAGGAAGCTAAACTTTGTGGAAAAGAGAAAGGTAGAGGTAAAGACTGTTGACAAACATCCATTTGTCACTCTTATTGAAGTAGTAACTTCGACTCTAAAACTTTCCCTATAACTCAAGCTTGAAGCTGAATATCCAGATCAATCAAAAGTTTCATCTGATCATACCAACCGCCTATCTTTGTGAAGAAAGAAAGAACAAAATCCAAGAAATTGTCGACGAAGGCCAACAAACGGAATTTCAAATTTTGGTGAGAGAGGTTGAAAGGCTCAAGACTCACACTCTAGTTTTGTTCTTTCCCAAAAGACATAGAGGTAAGGTGCACGCGTAATACTTTTGATCGGAAGATACAAGATGATGCAGTTTAACTAGATGTGAAGAATGAATGATTGAACTCATGATGCATATTAAGAAGGCAAAAAGAAACAGATAGAAAATGCCCATTTAAAATTTATAAGAATAGGGTGCGAGACTGTAAATCCTGCAGAAACGTGAGTGTATAAACGGCTGACAATCTGTATGACCAGAGTACATATCTTTAATTCACACTCACACACGCGGATGCAACAGCACACAGAACAAAGAAGACAGGATAGAAGAAGAGATGTTCTGAATAGGCTTGAAAGACGTCAAGATTGGATGGAAGAGAGGTTAAGCATAGATTGCCTCGATGGTGTATCTATATAAGAGACGTTAGAGGATTTTGGTGATTATCAGAGACTCACGGAAATGATAAGCAGATTAGAGAGGAAAGCATAACGAGAATTAGATAGAGAGAATGAGAGGACACTCACTGCTCACACTGGAATGCAGTCAACTGTCTGGTTCCATAATATCGAAGAAAGCTCTATAAGATCATAGATAGTATCTTATTATAAAATAGTGGATAGGTAGGTGAAGTGTGTCTCGGGGTGTTACGTATGATGATCGAAGATTTGCTCGAGCTAAATGACTGTGGGAGGGTCGGATGAGCGACGCCCACATATAGTCTCATGATAGGAATGGAAGCGATAGGAGTGCAGAGACACAAAGCGCTCGGTGAGAGATATGCTACACTGCATGTGTGACTGACGAGACTAGCATTATATGGTAGAGTGCACACGAACACACGGATACTGTTATAGCCGATTAACACAAGCATAAGTATATATATGTGAGAGGTGAGAGATGCACTGAGGATATCAGGTGGTAAACCCATAGGAGAATGTTTAAGGAAAAGATTGCCGCAAAGAAGCCCAAAAGCACCATGTTACAGGATCAATAGATTCATCAGAACTTACTAATCTGAAATTTGACATTTGTTGAAGGATACGAGAAAGTGCACGTTCAACTATCCAGACACATTGCTTCAAATGAAAGAAGTTTATACCAATAAATCTTAAGTTCGCAAACATCTTCTACTGATATACTTCGGAATACATATGTATAGGAACTGACTTTA
>JABUQX010057656.1:0-5000 GCA_015478945.1 Trachelipus rathkii
TAAATGTCACTGGGTGATTGAAATTGTGTACCTCTCATTCTTCACTAACCCAGGCAATAAACTTCTTTATTTGTGTTAAAACTCTAGTGTCAATTGTGTTTGGAGCAGACTGCAAGCATCAATATTAAACTATATATCTGGTGGTGAGGGTGAAGGCCCTCTCACCCCATATTGATCTTTTTCATGAATGGTGGTGATGGTTGTAAATAATTATCACCACCAACACCACCTTGCAGCCATGCAGGATATGGAGTTATGTGTAAATAAATAAATAAATAAATAAATTAAATGTATTCCTTTTTTATAATTTAAATTATTAATTAAAATTGAAATATTTAATTTTCATCCTAAGTTTTAAGACTTTCAGTGTTTTTGACTTACATTTCTAATTTTAGCTAACCCCGGCTAAATTAGAGCAGCCCCATATCCATACCAGTTTTAACCAGATTTATAGTCAGTCTTGCACTGCATCTGTTTATGCATGGGCATGTGTTCTAACCTCGTTACGTTTTTGCACTACATTTTTGTGTATGGGCATGTTTTTTATCCTCACGTTTTTGCGATGCAGTTAAATATTGAACAGTGGTACTATCAAATTCTGTGTGAAACGTAACAAGTCTGCCACTGAGACATTTGCTTCTTTAAACGAAGCTTATGGGATGCCACTCTATCTATGGCTTTCAAGTGGCACAAAGCTTTCAAAGAGGGCCGAAAAAATGTTGAAGACGACCCTCGTTGTGGAAGACCAATCTCGTCAACAAACGATGAAAATGTGTAAGTTGTTAGAGCTGTGATGGAGAGAAACCGCCGGTTCAGTATCAGAGTGATTGCAGAAGAAACTGGTTTGAATAAAAATGCAGTTCGTAAAAATTTAACGAGACCGTTTGCGCATGCGAAAAATTTGTGAAAAACTAGTGCCGAAAAAGACTTGTCTGTGGAGCAGAAAGCGAACAAAGTGTCAAAATTTGTCAGATTTACTTGAGGCTCGAAATGGGGCACAGAAATTTTTGGATAATCTATTATATAGGCGTCGTCGCTGGCGGTTAGTACGATCCTGAGAACTGAGCAGCCAGAAGTTGCGGATAGCGCACAAGGAAATTCTCCTCGTCCCGAAGAAAGCACGTATGAGCAAGAGTCCAAGGTGAAAACATTGATTATTGTTTTTCGACAGCCGTGGTATTGTGCACAAGAATTTGTACCTTCAAGGACAGGGCAGGTTCAATCACCTTTTCCAAAAAGATGTCTTGGAATGGCACCGAGCAGGTTCATTGATCAAAACAGACATTGCGGGTGGTGGATGCTCGGGACACAGCCGCGCCATCTCACACTGCGCTCGGTATAAGATTTCCTGGCGAAAAGCATTCAAGTACTTCCACATCCCCCATACAGCCCAGATCTAGCTCCATTGCGATTTCTACCTCTTCCTAAGTTGAAAATGAAGTTGCCGAATGAGTCTCATCATTTGGGATGATGGAAAACTAAAAAATACTTTGTAACACGTGGACTAGCCGCTTCAGGAAAATGACTGGTGCCACCATGAACAGTGGAGAAACGTTGGAACCGCTGTGTAACCTCCCAAGGGTCATACTTCGAAGGAGATAACTTGTAATTTCAGGTAAGTCAAATACATAATTAAATACGACATAATACCGCTTACTTTTGGAACATAACGCATATATATATATATATATATATACCTACTCTATATATACATACTCCTTGCATGACATACTATACTCTATATATATATATATATATATATATATTTTTATATATATATACCACATATATATATAATATATATATATATGCTATACTATATTTGCTAATATATATATATATAATGTTGTACCTGGATAATTGCTAATAATAATAATAATTATGGTGATGATGAACTCGGGGTCCGAAAAAGTCACTGATCCTGCCCACGATGTGTGTCGTGGAAGGCAGTGTCGGTCTCTGAAGCGCTGTCACGACGGTTGTCGCGTGGCCAGGTGGTGTCTCCAGCATCTAAGGAGAAGGGAGACAAGAAACGGCAGGTCACTTACGAGAAGGCAAGGGGAAAAATAACAAATCAAAGGTCTTCTAATAAAGTTTAATTTTGACAGCAGCTAATATTCAATTGTGGACAAATTTACTAAACTTATTATTTAATAGGTAATAATTAGAATTAATTACTAATTTAAATAAAAAATAATAATTAAAAAATTAATTTGTGCAAAAAAAAAGAAAAAAGAAAAAAAGTTTTTATAAAAAAAAACAAAAATCACCAATCCTGAGATATATATATATATAATATATATATTATAGTAATATATATTATATTATATATAGAGTATATATATATAGTATAAATATATATATATATATATATATATATCTATATATATATATATTATATATATATATATATATAATATAATATAATATATATATATATATATATATAATATATAATATATATAAATAAATAGGCTATTTATAAGTGGTTGGACTCCAAGGAGCGAAATCAAATAATTAGATCGTATCGTTATTTTTAATAATTTTTTAGGGTAAATACATGAAATTTTTGGGTAATAAGTAATTCTAATCCCAATAGTAACATATCTACAGTGTGATAAATAAAAACAAATAAACAGAAATGAAAATTACTTTCACCTCTTCATTACTGAATGAATACTTTCCTTAATTTATTGGTGAATGAATCACAATTTATTTCAATATATATATATATATATATATATATATATATATATATATATATATATATATATATATATATATATATATATACTATATTATATATATATATACTGAGCGCCATTCAAGCGTTTTGGGATGGGCTGCAGCATCCCTTAGCCCTCCAATGCACAGTAGAATAGTTCGTGTCTAGCAGAATATTTCCGAAATACTCTCAACCCTACAGTGGAGTGCTTACGATCATATGCAAAATAGGCACTCTGCTTTTATTTCTTCACATTCCCCCCCCACACACACACACACCTTACACCCTATAATACACACACTTTAAAAAAGGTAAACTTTAAAATGGTGTCAAATAGTACTATTTTGGAGAAATCACGAGGGGAGAATTTGCACCTATGCCCCCAATTATCGCTGGAGAACTGTAATCTTTGATTGTTGGGTTAGCGGCACTAAAGGTTTGCCGACATGTTCTGGTGGACGGTCTTCTTTCTTCATTAAATTCTACGCCAGTCGTTGCCTCTATTTTAAGTTCTACATTGCTAAGCATCACCTTTCTTACTATAAATTTCACCTCCCGTTCTTATCAAAACTCAGGTGTGTGAACGCTCTGATATCAAACTCTAATATGATCCTTTTTATTGTTTCTATTTATTTTCAGCTGACGGCGCATTTGCGCAACAAAAATCATCATCCCTGATGATTTCAATGTTTACCATCTTCATTTGTTTTCCCCTAGTTCTGAAATACAACATCTTTGATCATCTTCATGTTTACGAGGAGGAAACTGTTTTGACAATTTGGGATTTCAAACTCGTCGAATTTACGTGATTGTACTTCTTTTAACTTCCTTTGGAATGATTACAACTTCGGGTGGATAGGTTCATTGGAGAGTTGAGGTGTTGCTCTATCTCTCTGACATGAAAACGTATTTTCCATTTTCTTTCCCTTCAAAAGAAACAAGTAAGCCATTGTTTAACTCTTTTTGTCTTGTTATTCGTAGTAGGGTAGCTAGCTTCATGCTACTTATATTTTATCTGAGAATCGTGCAAAATTTATTTCTCATACTAAAAACTTTTCTCTGCAGAAAATAATAATCTTTCCTGTTCTTCCTGCTCTTTCTGGCAATTTGCTAAAAATGTCACCCCTAACTTTTCTTTCTTCTCATTTTCTTCTTTTGTTTCTTCCAACTGCATCACTGACGTTTTACCTTTCACTATAGAGCTGAATTCTTTTCTCAAACCTTTTGCCTGTAATCACATTTAAGGCGATTCTGGAGCTATTACTCCTTCTCCACCTCCCTCCTACTTGTTTATGACTAACATTGTTATTTTATTTAAAAATATTTCTTCTCTCTCTCTCTCTCTCTGAGGGTGTATGATAATGACAATATCCCACCTGTGGTTCTTAAAACTTGTACTTCTGAACTTGCCCCCTGTCTTAGTAAGTTGTTTCAACCTTGTATGTCAAGTTTGACCTTTCCTACCTGCTGATGCATGCGTTAATTGAATTTATGCCGAAGAGGGAAGAGCTCTCAGTCTTCCAACTTTCTTCCTACTTTTTAACCTCTGTCCTTTCCAAAGTTTTCGAATCTATCATTAACGGTATGGTATGGAAATATCTTAATTCTTTTAATCTTATCTCAATGAGAGCATGGCTTCCGCAACGAGCTCTGTACTGGTGATCTATCTTTCCTTTCTCTTTAATTTTTGGTCTTCTACTTTTCGGCATTTCGGTATATCTTTTGCTGTAGTGTGGGGCATTCAAAATGATTTAAAAAGAGTCTGGCACATTACATTAATCTTAAAACTTGGTCTTTCATCATATTTGTAGTTGTCTGTAAAATTAACTCCGATTTCCTTATGGGTCCCTCAATAACAGCTGTTGCTTATGCATTTGACCACAGTTCATCTTTTAAATGTTAATTCTTATGCCAACGTTTCCATTTTTTATTACTTTTCACTTTGAGAAGAGCTCCAGCCTTGCTGAAAAATCTGATGATAAAGGGATGTCCTTGAAGCAACTAATCTCTTTGAATTTTCTTTTATTTCTAATTGGAGTCAGAAATTTTTTTTTCATTTCATTAAAAACTCGGCTCCTTCATTTAGCTACTTGACATAACCTTCCATACAGCTATAACATCTTCGAAACATTTTAATTGAAAACTTCGTCTGTCATTAAAATTCTTGGTATTTCTTTTCTTCTCATCCTAATTGGAAGAATCACATTGTCAATCTCACTAAATAAGCATCTAATAGGTCAGATTAACAAATCTTTACACCACCCTAGTTGCTTGA
>JABUQX010057656.1:10000-12500 GCA_015478945.1 Trachelipus rathkii
TAAAATTCAGTCGATATATCGTTGTAGTTATGTTTCGAGTTGAGAGGTAGCCAAGATCACGACGCTCTCTGAGAGTCCTTATCTGGCGGCGCGTTTGATCTTTGTATGCGGTGCGTTTGTTATCTTATTTCGTTGTAATTATCATTTTTATTTATTTTATTTTTTTATTTATTTAATTATTATTATTTTTATTATTATTATTATTATTATTATTATTATTATTATTATTATTATTATTATTAATATTATTATATATATATATATATATATATTATATATATATATATATATATATATATTATATTATAATATTATATATATATATATAATATATATATATATATATATATCATGGTTAGGCTTATCGTATTAGGTTAAAATTTGGAGGTGTGCTAGGTGGTAACGAAATCTCGTCGTAGACGAGGTTATGTATCCGTGCGCCCCCGTATGGGGACTCTTCCCCCTAAAAATAGGAAATGCCCGTAGAAGGAAGAAATTTGGAGATTGCATAGAGGAGGAAGGAGTAAGGAGGAGTTGGAGTTGGCACAGCCACCGGCACCGGTGCTGGAGCCGGTGCGGTGCCTAGTTAGTAAATATTCGTTTAGCTCCGTATTGGTATCAAAATATATGTTTATGATACCGTAGAACTCGAATATTAGGCCAGGATACGATAAATCTTTGTTAAATATTACTATGTTAATGTAAAATTAACATTGATATGTTTAGAGAAATATGCTTGAATAGTGGAGTAATTTTACTCTTTGAAGTATGTTAGTTACTTCTACTGTTGTTAAGTATGGAACTTTGCTAATGTTATCAGTTTATTCGTGCTTACGTTAGCATATATTCGTTGGTAAGTATATAAAGAACTTTTTTTTTGTTATGTTTACCCAAAAAGATACGCGAAATGTTACTTGAATCAATAGATCAATGGATCATGGATGGGGCGCGGAGGATGGGGTGGGTGATATGATTTACTGATTTACTGCTTTAGAGTATGTAAAAACGCAAATTTTTCACGTTATAAACTGAAAAGCATAAAATTTTTAGTAAAAACAAAATGTTTAAAGCAAATAAAACAAAAATAAATAAAAGTTTTTGTGTTATGTTATACAAAATATGACTTAAATCAATAGATCAATAGATCATGGTGAGTGGGGCGGGTGGTTTGATTTACTGATTTACTGATTTAATGTTTTAGGGTATGTAAAAACGCAAATTTTTTACGTTATAAACATGAAAAGCATAAAAATTTTAGTACAAAACAAAATGTTTAAAGCAAATAATACAAAAATAAAAATAAATAAATAAAAAAATAATGAAAATTTGAAAATAAATTAAAAAAAAAATTAAATTAAAAAAAATAAACAAAGGAATAAATGCAATATATATATATATATAATATATATAATACATATATATATATATATATATATATATATATATATATATTATATTATATATATATAATATATATATATATTATATTATATATATAATATATATATATATATATATATATATATATATATATATATATAATACCTGTAGTGTTATTGGAATAGGCATTTTTGTATTTTTTCTAGAATTTTTTCAACCAACCAGACTTAAGAAAAAATATTCAAATTAATTTTTATTGGTAAATCATTTACCAATAAAAATTAATTTGAATATTTTTTCTTAAGAGTCTGGTTGGCTGAAAAAATTCAAAAAAAATAAAAAAATAGCCCATTCCAATAACACAATTATATATATATAAATCTGTCTTTGGGTGCTGACGTATATCATAATATATATTATATATGATATATATAATATCGTATATGTGTAATTCTATATACAACAGTGTTTATATATACAATTTATATGCAAATGAATACAATTATTATCACCCCGCATATAATACTATATATATATTTATAGTACCGTATATATATATATATAAATATATAGTAATATATAATATATTTATATATATATATATATATATATATATATATATATATATATATATCATATAATATATTATATATAATATATATATATATAATATATTAATCTGTCTTCTGGGTGCTCCGACCCGTGAGTGCTGGAAAATAATCTTCAACATAATAAGACATAAAATGTCTTTAAAGATTTTAAAAGAATAGAATATAGTACATAATTTCAAGACTTCATAATTATTTTCAGGCTCATTTTTCAATTTATTTATTTATTTATTTATTTTTTTATTATTATTATCTTTTTTTTTTTTTTTTTTTTTTTTTTTTACTTTTACTTTTTACTTTTTTTACAGATCATTTCAAGACACTTTTCCCTATAAGTTTTCAGCTGAAAATCGTGAAATCGGCTGATGTCGCTATAATTCTTTTTTAGTCCATAGACAAATGTTATTGATATGAAATTTAGAGACTTATGATTTTGATTTAGCATCTTTAATTCCAATGTTTTACCATGAAAATTAAAATATCAATTATTCCTTAGCGATCTATTAAAAAAA
>JABUQX010057656.1:17500-27500 GCA_015478945.1 Trachelipus rathkii
TAATGGGCCTTTCAGCTTCTGAAATATTTTAGAAATGGTATCAAGAACTCAAAATCTTTTTATATATAGTTTCTATTGAACATTAATGTAGTGTAATTTTGATATATATGTAATAGCATAAATTGTGATCTATATATATATATTATAAATATTATAATATATATATATATAAATAGTATTATATTATATATAGTATTACGTATATATATATGAGTACATAATATATATATGTATAATATATTATATTATAGGGGTATATCTTATTAGTATAGTGTTCAGGGTATATACTATGATTATCTATTAGTATATTATAATTCACGAATAATCGTGGTGTGATGGAACGCAATGGAACTAAAGTCAGGCGAGCCAAATATAGGAAGGACCAGCAAGACGGAGAGATGGAAAAGAAGAAGGATAGTGCAGAGATGATTTATTGAAGTGATGAAGCGGTTGAGAAATCTACGATCTGAAGAATTTAAGAAGAAGAGAGCCACGAGATATAAGAAAAACGTTTGGGTTGAAAGGTGAAACTGTCAACTGAAGAGGAACAAACTTGCGATTTGGAATTTTGTAAACAATGATAGGGGAATTTTTCAATAATCATTGTTAAAGTTTCATATTTCATTATTCTAATCTGGGGTTACGAGGAGGCTGCAAATATGTTTAACCGAATCATTACTTTTTGGCTATTTTGGAAAAATGTAACTGTACTTGAATACAAAAAATAAAATAATAAAGTAGAAAAGTTTACAAAGAATAATACATTGTAGCCATAGGTAGAAGTGTAACGTTTCCATGGCAAATCGTTTCCGAGTCGTTTGAGAAAAATTTAGCCAACTTCCTCTTCCTCTACACTGTAGGAAGTAGGATCCTTAAAAGCGTCACCCTTTCATTCATTTTCGGTTATCGGCTGGAGACATATACATACATAGGACATATGTTTCGAAAAGTGATCATTAATCATAATATAATATAGTGAGTAGTGGTGCAAAGTAGTGAAAACTAGGTGTAGAACATATTAAACTATATGTTAAATCCATTCAGTAAAATTTCATAGTAATAGTATTATATATTAAAACTATTAAAAATAGCAGTGATTAGTAGTAGATTGATTAGTAGAAATATCATTGAAATTTGTGTTATGAAATCATAGTGTTTAGGTTTTAGATGAATGTACATTTAAAAATCAGTGATAATAATAAATATTATTAAGTATAACTAGCTGTGGTATGTTTATGTATGGTACTGATAGATATATGTAAGTGTATAATGTTTTTTTTGGTACATGAGTATCGTTTAGAGCTGACACTGAAGTCTAGCATATCGATATGTCAAGAAAAGATACATTCGCGATCTTTCTCCATAGTATTAATGACCCACATGACCAACGTGCCAAGTGTTCGCCTCAAAATAACTTTAGTTATGGAATGGTTTGGTAATGATTTTTTATTTTAGGTAAAGAAAAATAAAAATTTGATTTCTATAAAAAGAAGCTTACTTTTTTTGGTTTTTGAGCTTCCAAAATTGATACAATCTAATGTTCAATTCATTTTATTTAATTTTTTAGTTTATTTCGACTTAAATATTTATTATTTGTGTCCACATAGTGTTGTATATATAGTATATATATTAGTATATATATATATATAGCTATATATATATTATATAATTATAATATATTATAATATAATACTATATATAATATTATATATAATATATATATATAATATATATTTAATATATAATAGATGGTCAGACTTTCTTTAATGCTCCACAGTATGTAGCTAGAGAACGGCAGGCCCTACAGTAAAACAAATTATATATTGGAATCAGCGGACAAAATTCTAAGGATGGGATTTTTAACTTTTTTTTTTTTTTTTAGAATAATTTTAAAAAAATTATTTCACCCCATTTAGGGGGCTCTCGAGCCGACTGGGGACAAAGGGGGGGAACGTTTCATACCCCGGAGGGGATGGTCGGAGAACCCCCGCGACAACCAAAGACCAAAGAGCGGGGTTCCGGGAGCCCATCCCCGGAGGGGGGGATTTAGTCCCCCCGTCGTTCCACCGGGAGGCCGACGAGACCCCTCGACTCCTGCCATCTTGCGTTTACCCTATGGTATTCCTTTAGTAAAAAAAAAAAAAAATAATTTTACTCCAAAACACTTTGGTATTACTGTTAACTAAATGGAATATACCATAGGGTAACCGCAAGAGGCAGGAGTCGGGTCTCTCGCCCTCCCGGTGGACGACGGGGGGGATTAATCCCCCCTCCGGGAATGGTCTCCGGAACCCCCGCTCTTTGGTCTTTGAGTGTCACGGGGGTTCCTCCGGACCATCCCCTCCGGGTATGAAACGTCCCCCCTCTGTCCCCCGTCGCCTCGAGCCCCTAAATGGGGGAAATAATTTTAAAATATTTTCGATGAATAAGCCAAAAAACAAAAAAAAAAAAAAAAAAAAAAGTTACAAATCCCTCCTTAGAATTTTCCGCTGATTCCAAATATATAAATTTGTTTTACTGTAGGAGCTGCCGTGTCCCTAGTTACATACTGTTATCATTAAAAATACAGATCATATATTATCATTCTGTTATATATATAATATCGATATTATATATATATAATATATATTATATATATATATATATGTAATAATCATATATATATACTATATAGATATATACTATATATATATATATATAGTATATATTCAAATGTTTTGAATTTTATTAAATTTTTCATAAATTTATTTAAATAACACATTTAAGTTAATATATACGTAACTATATAAACAAAATTTCTTTTTGACACAAAATTATTTAATGTAAATTTTGCCAAAGCCAGTGCCACTCTTACGTGTTCGAACAAACCATATTTTATATATGGGTAACAACGATATCCAATAACTTACGATACGAATTACGGAAAAAAACAATCGATATTTGATAACATTACCTCAAACCGAAACTAATTACCGTTTTTTTTTTTGTTTTTTTTTTTATATTATTATATAAAAGCTCACCCGGTAGCTCAGTGTGTAGAGCACTCGCCAAAACCAAAGCGAGGTCCCAGGTTCGCAACTGGTCGGGTGGGAGAATGTGAGGTATTCTCTCCTTGGGCTTGGCTGCGTTGAGCTCGTCCGTGAGCTGAAGTATACCTCTCCTAGATTAGGAATTTGCCCGTGAGCTGTGGTGTTTATCTTCTGTGTAAAATATAGATATATCATATATATATATATATATATAATAAATCTATTAATATATATAGTATATATATATATATATATATATATATATATATATATATTATATATATATAAACTTTAAAAGCATTTCTTGTTTATATATAATAATACTATATATTAATATATATATATACTATATTATATATATATATATAATATATAAGATATATATATATATACTAAGTATATATATATATACTTATATATCATATTATATATATATATAATAATATAAATATATATTATAATGTAATATATATTTTATAATAAAATTTATATAATAATAATATATATATATATATAATAATATATATTAATATATATATATATATTATATAATATATAAGTATATAATATATATATATATATATGACTATATTATATTTAATATATAATCAAGAGATGCTTGAAGTTTGTTCCAAAATTATAAAAATAACTCACCATAATTGGGTCACTTTCAGACTCTGTTCCCATCACCTTCAGTGCCTTAATGTTTACAAGTAAGATTCGCTCCAATATTACACTTTATTTCATCCAGTAGCCTGGTCTTGTACTTAGTACTTCCCCTCATTTTAACCTACGTACCACTCCCGAGTTTGAAGCGAAGGTGCAGAGCTGTTGCCGTAGAGAAAATCAAAATCATCCAAAGATACTTGCTAAAAACCTCGGTCAAAGCGCTCTTTTTTTCCTTTTGTTTGCCTTTGGTTGCTTTTGCAAGTAGTAGTTAACTAAGTTTTTGGCATAGTTAAATTTTTTCCCCTCTCGTTGCATTTTCCCCGATCTTGCCCTTGAGGAGGAAGAGATTAACGCATTAGTAAAAGCCTGCCCGCCTACGCTTCTTTTCTCCTGCAATACATATCAATGCCTTAACGCAATCGGCGTCCATTATTTCGATGTACCTTCCGCCTAATTACCGTTCGCTTAACTATCACTTTTTTTAATATCCTGGAAGATCAAGGCTTTTGCTTCACACAAATGTTGTTGATTTGTGTCCTGCGACCATCAAGGTTTCTTAAAACAGGCCTTATTCTAGAAATCGTATATGGGAGTTCCAGCGATTAACACTCGGTGTTTTAAGCTTTGTTCACATAATCTCCTTCTACAATTCTCTCAGCAAGTTGTAAGTTTCCCTGTTTGGGAACATTCCACACATCCTGTGCTTTGGTAATGATGTCCTTATTAAATCGGATCTTGGTAACCAGGGACCCAGCGAGGAACATTTGAAACATCCTTAGTAGCCAAGATGTTTTAATGTGTAGGAAATGCAACGGCGATGTTCAGTTAGGCTAAGTGGCATCATGTTCTTTAAGCAGATTTTCTAGCTGGAGAGATTTTGTCTGCAGAACCTCTGTGTCACTAATTTGCTCCATCTCTTCAAGCGCAACCACTATCTCTGCAATCGGTGCCTGTTCTTCTTCCTCTTCGTCACCCGTTTCTGCATGAGCATCTACCCAAAAGGCTGCACAGAAATTTGCATCATTACCTGTTGTAATGCAGGCAACCTGAAAGATAAATTTTTAATTTAGTTGTTTCCTTATTCATTAGAGTTATAATTTTTTTCAGCATAACGTTATTAATTTCATACTGATTTTTACTGACCTTTTGCTCAATGCCAAATTGTTGATGAATATCCTAATATTTTTGGCTATTACTTTGTGCTGGTCTGAGAAACAGATAATACTCTCCTAGAGCAAGGACAGACTTTCTCTCATCTTCAAAGTATTCAAATAATCCAGTGAACCGCATCCCCTGAAAACTCTGTTTGTTTGTTCCTCCAACTGTCTGCGTTGTGGCGCACATAAACATGACGGCTAATTATATATGTTGGTTAAATCAGCCTTCCCTTTTATGCATATGACATCAAGATCCCTCATCCACTTTTCTTCTGGAGGGTAGGTGGAAATCAGAGTTCAGGTAGGACAGGAATTCGACAAAGAACTGAGACTCCACAATGTGAATAGGCTCAATGTCATGTAGCAGAAATCTAGAAGCAAAAATATTTGATGAGAAATGATATTAACGACAAATGAAACTTGGTATTTTAAATTCGAAATTTTTTGTATGGACTTGTCATTCTGTTAGTTTTTTTTAATCTGTTAATTTGCACCAATTATAGTTAAACCTGTAGTTAAAATAAAAACACTTTACCGTAGTTTATAAACAGCAACCTCAAGAGCTCTCTTACCTGTTTAAAATTTTTCGACATAGACTGAAGAATGATGGTTTGACGCCTTTTGCTGTGTGTCTCACTGTCACTCTGTTGAGCAGCTCCGGCCCCGCTTTGACTCTCCTTCAATTGCAATAGAAAAAATATTAGGGTCTAAAGGAAAAGGTAAAAATAAGAGCAGCACTTTGTAAAAGCTGAAGGTTTTCTTTTAACATTGGGAGCATTCATCTTTCCTGCACCATCACTCTATGCCCACAATATACTCCTTCTTGCTCTTGACAGACAGAAAAGTACTTGATAAGATGGGGCCATAGGTGCTCCAAGTCAGCTTGGCTGCCTTTTTTTTCAATGGAATGTGCAGGAGGCATCACATTACACTCAATAATTTCAAGAGTTACACTTCTACGACTTTCACCGTTTGCAATTCTTTTTTCCCTTAAGCAATTATTCAATATCTGTTTTATTTCCAATTTAAATAATAAAAACACTAAAAAGGTTTAATCGCTAATCACAAATAACCAATAAACTTAGTAAATTTTCTATAATAATAATAATAATAATAATAATAATAATAATAATAATAATAATAATAATAATATACTAATAATAATAATAATAATAAAAATAGATAATAATAATAAATAATAAAAATAATAACTAATAATAATAATAATAATAATAATAATAATAATAATAATAATAATATATAATTAATAATAATAATAAAATAATTAATTATATATATAATATTATAATATATAATATATATATTATAATATAAATATATATATATAAATTTAAATAATAATATATATATATATAGTATATATATATATATATATAAGCGCAAATTATTTAGATTAGAGCGCAAACGCAAATTATTTAGATAGAGCGCAAATTTGCGCTTTTGCGCTCTTAAAAAAGTTGTTGAGCGCAAATGCAAAAGCGCACATTTTTAGAAATTTCCGCAACGCAAAAAATCAACGTTTTTACCTAATAGCGCAAAATTGCGCTTGCGCTTTTGCCGCTTTCATCTTTGCGCTTACATGCCCACCTCTGATATATATATATTATATATATAATAATAATATATATTATATATTATATATACTATTATATATATATTATATATATATATATATAATAATTATAATATTATATATATATATAATATATAATATATATAATATATAAATCTCCTTAGGCACCTAGATATCCGAGCTAAAAACTCGGCGATTTTGACGCCATGAAAGAGCCTGTTGAACTGATCAACGATTAGTACATTGTACATTAAAAAAGTGACTGAATGTGATAAAACTTACGACACTTATAAAATGTCCAAATAAATTAATTTTAGTTAAGTGAAAAGCTTATTAAATCTTATATCTATTGATTATGAGGATTATCAGTTCATCTAGAATTTATATATGAATACTGTTCCAACATGGATGTTTTAACAGATTGGCACTATAATCTATTGAGGATTGGAAATGTTTGCCTTGTTGAGATTTCCTTTAATCCTACGATAGAATGGGGGAAATATTAAGCGACTAAAGGGGGTAATATGCAGTTCCCTCCCTCTCTCTAATTTTAATCCCCCTTTTTCCTATAATCGCAGAAAAGAATGGGTACTTTCCCAACTTCTGTCCGTTTGTATATGCAATTATACAATTAAAGGCACTCGCAAACAGACACCAAGGCAGTGAACGAAATTAATAATAATAATAATTGTCGCTTTACAAAAATGATATGATAGTTATACTAATTTGTAGTGTGAAGAAGAAGGCCACCTTCGCCCCTCTACCTTATAAATAGGAATCCTTGATACACATACAGACGTACACGAAACATGTACACACATATGTGTACCAAACCCATTCACAAAGTAGAGGAACCCTCTTAAGAATATACAGAAAATTCTTAAGATTCCTTGAAGAAGAAATAAAAGTTTACAGCCAGCCAAGGAGAAAAGAGACAGGATAGCGTGTTTTATGTATCTCCAATAGATGAGACTGAAGAGATTTCAATTATCATCTAGAACTACTCTAGTAGATAGTAAGAGAAATGCATGTTTCTTCTTCAAAATAAATTATTTAAACTCGTGTGTACAAAACAAAGAATGAAGGACTTACCTGAGTTCTGCACACTCCCCGATTTATACACACACAATGACTTACTGTAGGGTGGCTCAAATTACAAGCCCGAAAACAATATAAAAGCATAAAAGCACGGTAGCTCATTAATTAACATGCAATTAGATAACACTTATGCAATTAATAAAAAAGTTAAAAAATATTAGCACTCTGCTTCCATCAAGAAGAAACAGAGAAAAAAAACAATCACAATGCACCAATAAAAACAAGGATACACCGCTTTGAGCAAGATTAGTCGAGGTTAGCATGTTGCTGAAGCATATGAGAAAGAGGGAGACCCTTAGGGCCTTAGGTTAGTTAAGATGTGTTGCAATCCCGGCGAATAAGGCGATGACCTTACTCTTAGGACGTGAGAGAATGGGTATTTTAACAACTCCTGATTGCTAAAGTACCTCCTTTATTGTGAAAAGGAATTTTTTTTTTTTTTTTTGTGTGTGTTTCTTTCCAGAACGGCTTCCTATTCCCTTGTAGGTCCCCATTTCTCGCCTCCTTCCAACTTTCTTTCTTATATATTATATATATATATATATATATATATATATAGTAGGTATATTATATTATATAAATATATATTATATTATATATATATATATATATATATATATATATATAATATATTATATATATATATAGTAGTATTAGGTGCTTTTGAGCTCTACCAGAACTAGCAACTCATACTCTCACAAACTACAATAGATACAGGGACAATGATAATACTTGCTGGAATGCTGGTACATTTTTAGTGCGGAAAATGTATAAAAAATAATAAATAAATAAATAAATAAAAAAATTATATCTCAAAAAACTACAATAGCTACAGGCAGAAAAGGAATCATTTTTGGAATCCTGGTAAAATGTTTACATAGGAAAATGTAAACAAAATAAAATAAAATAAAAATATTGTTAATAATTATATGATAATAATGATTAGAGAGCCTATTTAGAGACCTTTTATTGTTACTCTTTTAAAATAACAAAATTTCCTCTCAAATTTCTTTTTATTTTGCTCAACTAAAGAATACCCAACGGGTAAAACTCCAACCGATGGAAGGAGTCGGGTCTCTCGGCCCTTCGGGGAACTACGGGGTAGGGACTAATTCCTCCCCCTCCGGGGAGGGTCCGGAACCCCGCTCTTTGGTATTTGGGTGTCGCGGGGGTTCCTCCGCCCCTCCCCTACGGGGTATGGAAACGTCCCCCCTGTGTTCCCCGTCGGCTCGAGCCCCCTACATTGCTATATATATATATATATATATATATATATATATATATAGTATATATATTATATATATATATATATATATATATATATATAATATATATATATATATATATATATATATATATAAACTAATTCCTAGCTCCTAAAAAAAAAATAACCAATATTTATTTTATTTATTTAATTTTTTTATTTTTTTTTTAACATTTTCCTTACTAAAATTTTAACAAGGATTCCCAAAAATTATTCCTTTTCGCTGTAGCATTGTAGTTTTTCCCATTTAATTTTTTTTTCATTACTTTTTTTTTTTTTTTTAACATTTTCTTCTTTAATTTATTAACCAAGGATTCCAACAATGTATTCCTTTCCCCTGTATCTATTGCAGTTTTTTTGAGATATGAGTTGTAGTTTAAACCAACAGTTGTATGTTTTTAAACCCAAATTCACCATATATATATTATATATATTATATATATATATATTATATATATATATATATATATATCTATATGATAATATTATATATATATCATATATATATAATATATATATATATATAATATCTATATATATAATATATTATATTATATACAGTATATCAGTTAAAGATTAGTAACAACTCAAAATGAAAACTTACTAATTAAAGATTTAAGACATCGCCTTTAACCCCTTGACACTCATCAAAATACTTTTATTTTCGTCTACTCCGAAAAAATTTTTAGTGTCTGAGTCATATAGTAACAGTACATTCCCTCCCATAAATAAATATTACGTGAAATTAATTAAGAGATCAATTAATTTTCAGTGCTGTAATAAGACAAACTATAAGCAATATATATATATATATATAATATATAGAGAGATAGAATAATATATATATAATATATAAAATATAATATATATATATATATAATATATATATATATATATATATATATATATATATATATATATATATATATATATATATATATATATATAGAAGAGAGAGAGAGAGAGAGAGAGAGAGAGAGAGGATGTATGTATGTATAGTCCGGTGATCACTCCCTGTATAGAATTCATTTGGTATTGATGGATATATTGCGGCACTGAAAATATTTTTATTGATAACCAAAATAACCATTTTTTTTAAATACCAATGGAACCTTTCAAACTCTACATTCTATTTTTATTTTTCTTGTAAAATTAGTTTAGTATGAGTAGGTTTAATATTTCAGCATTT
>JABUQX010057656.1:45000-57500 GCA_015478945.1 Trachelipus rathkii
AGTGATGCATAGTTGCATACTCCATCCATGTCAGGAGACTCATGACGAGAGATCTCTCTATGCAGAGCAAGCAACTGGCGCCTCAGAATAACCAACCTCTCAGAAACTTGAAACTTGTTTGATGACAGAAGCAATGTTATCCTTCCAACAAAAAAAAATCATGAGAAAAGGAAATGCCAAGAAGTATAAAAACAAGAGAAAGTTAGGCATGCGTGTTTTCGAAATGTAGTTGTGGGGAAAATTAGGTCTATTAGGTAGATGATGTAAATTATATAATATTTACACTGCTATAAATATTAAAGACACAATAAAGTTATTAAAGGTATTATCCATATATTACTTTATTTGACTTAAACTCTCTTTTAAAATGCTTGAAGAATATTTAAAAAATAATTAATAATAATAATAATAATAATAATAATAATAATAATAATAATAATAATAATAATAATAATAATAATAATTATTTATTCATTAATAATAATAATAATAATAATAATAATAATAATAATAATAATAATAATAATAATAATAATAATAATAATAATAATAATAATAATAATAATAATAAATAATAATAATAATAATAATAATAATAATAATAATAATAATAATAATAATAATAATAATAATAAATTTATCATAATATTATTATTATCAATTATAATAATAATAATAATAATAATAATAATAAATTTATCATAATAATAATAATAATAATAATAATAATAATAATAATAATAATAATAATAATAACGCTTTGAAGGAAAACTGTTGGATAAAGGGTCTTGAAAGGCTATAAAATTAGGAGTGATTTCAATTTAGATTGTGTAAGATAGACGGAGACAGACATATATAACAGAGAGAGAGAGACAGAAAAATAGACAGTTGCAGTGTTGTAACTAGTTTTTCATGGGGCCATGTGGAAGGTTTTATTTTCTGGGCCTGATATATATATATATATATATATATATATATATGTATCAACTTATGCGAACCAAAATCAATAACGTATGTATAGCCATACATAATATATAATAATAATAATATAACAATATATAGCACTATATAGCCAACAACAACCCAACCAACCATAACCAAAATTTGCCCTTCTTGTATCGCTCATGCCCGCTATATGCCAGCAGCCAGCAGCAGCTAGCCTTAGCCATGTATATGCCAGCCCATATGTAATGAATCGTATAACTGTGAAGCATTTTGATTATCGTTCGTGCTTGTATGCTTCTAAAAGATTTGCTTGCGAGCAAAATTTTAGCATAAGTCAAATGAAATACTATATAAACCCGTCATTTTGAGATACTCTTCAGTCAGATAAACAGTCAGATCAAATTAACAAGAATCAAAAGAAATAAATTCACTCAAGATACTCTCTCTAGAAATCCTCCTGGCAAGGAAAAGGTTGCGACTCGAATTTCGATCACCAATTTTCGCCGGTAAACGAAGAGTCAGAGGCAAGTTCGAAAAACGCACTGGAAGAGGCTGCGACTTGCAATTCGCCTACAGAGAGTATCTCAACCAAGGAAGGGACTTATTACTTTACTTTTATTAAATATTTACTTATGTTAAATAAATACCTCATTTCAAATATGATTTTTTAAATTACCATCTTATATAGGGTGCTTGCTCTCAAAAGTAGCCACCAATTTAGCAAGTAACATGCCCTATATAATTGGTGAACCCGGAGAAGAACACCCAGAACTTCAATCAACGCCTAAAAAAAAACAAACAAAATGAAGATAAAGAAAAAACTACAATAACAAAATCCCAATCAGAACACTCGGAGAAAATGACTCAAGCAAACGAACATTATCGATACTGGACTTCAATTTTCATTTTTGGATTATGGTCTTCAACTTTCACAACTATCACAGTTCGAGGATTCATCGCTAGACATAGCAAACTTCCCTTTTCGGTATGGATTTCTTTCATCATTTAAGTTTGGATTATGGGCAGAAATTCATTTTTGAATTCCACTACGAACTTTGATTCCTTTTCGAATTCTAAATGGTTCTGTGACCTCTCCCTTTTATGTATGAAGAAATTTTTCAAATAAAGAACCTAAACTTCAAGCAACTTCGTCTCTACATATGTCAAGCAATGTTTCTCTCGTAACTACAACTTTGAAAACTACGTGCGCATTGGTCAAATCATGGATACGTTAGAAACGTCTTATACTGGACCTTTCCTTGGATTTAACGGTTCGATCAATGTGGCCTATTTAACTTGTGAATAATTCAATTGTTTCATATCAATAATTATTATGTATTAACATTTTTGTACTTTTATGCATTTAAATGTTTGTATGTTTGTTTATATCTAACGGATATAACCAAATATGTATGCACTTTTTATTTTCTGTATATATATATAACATTATTGTATTTATATGTATTCAAATACTTGTATATATGTTTAGATCTTCGGATGTAACCAGTTATGCTCGTATTTGAATATTCTTCAAATTTCATGTATACTATTTTTGCCTTCAAATGTTTGTATGTCTACTTATGTCTTCGGACATAATTAGATATGTTTTCATTTGAAAGTTTTTTTTTATGTATGTATTTTACTTATTCTTTCTTGTATAATTATTATAACATACTTTCTCACTCCGTGTTTAGCGCAGGAAGTAATGTAGCACTCCATTATAACTTTGTAAACATTTTTAATTTATGTTTCGTACCCATGCTAAGATTTGCGCGAGAGCAAGTTTTAGCATAAGTCAAAGTGAAATACTATATAAACCCGTCATTTTGAGATACTCTTCAGTCAGATAAAGTCAGTCAGATCAAATTAACAAGAATCAAAAGAAATAAATTCACTCAAGATACTCTCTCTAGAAATCCTCCTGGCAAGGAAAAGGTTGCGACTCGAATTTCGATCACCAATTTTCGCCGGTAAACGAAGAGTCAGAGGCAAGTTCGAAAAACGCACTGGAAAAGGCTGCGACTTGCAATTCGCCTACAAAGAGTATCTCAACAGAAGGGACTTATTACTTTACTTTTATTAAATATTTACTTATGTTAAATAAATACCTCATTTCAAATATGATTTTTTAAATCTACCATCTTATATATAGGGTGCTTGCACATAAAAAGAAACCACCAACTTGGCAAGTCCGGCCCTATAACCTTAACTGCTGTATATATACTACAATAGCATAATAATAACACCATATATGCTGCTTTCACCTCTGCTGCTTTCAACAGCAATAGCCTTATATATTATATATATATATAGCACCAACGCTACTGCTCTCTATTTCTGGTGGAAATTTGATGAAACAAGCACACCACCACAGGGAGAGCTCGTCCAATCATTTCCAAATTCATTAAATTAAAAAATTGGTTCGGTAGGGATATTTTCCTTATTTCCCTTTTTCAAAGTCATTTAAAAGAAAGATTGTTTTTTATGTCATGATGGATCATACATTAAAGAGAAGAAGAGCAGATCTGACCCAACTATTCAAAAGTCTGCTATTAAAATTGACAATAAGAAGTTTAGTAAAAAGTTTGAAAATAATGAAAAAAATTATGAATGTAACCAAAAAGGAAATTTAAAATTGTATATATACGAAAATAACGATTAAATACTTTTTTTGCATATATATATATAATAATAGTATATAATATATATAACATATGCTGCTATATATATATAACTTATATGTAACCTTATATATATACTATATACCTTTATATGCTCTTCTTCATATCCCCTTCCTTCTTTGCTGCTGTAACAACAATAATATGTATAAAGGTCGTGAGAATACTAGGGGTTGATATATATGTAATATATATATATATATATCTTTATATAATATAGCAACAACATATATATCAACTAACGCTATTATAATATATATACATATAACAACATAGCATAACTGCTATTCTATATATATCTCTAGACTTTGCGGGCCCTGGGCGGCAATGGCAACCCTAGGCTTTGCGGGGCCCTGGGCGGTGTTTTCGTGAAAACATACACAAGTATATAAAGCATTAAAATCTGCGCATTATATATATACATATATATATATATAGCTTTACCTCCTATATATATATATATATATATATATATATATATATATATATATATATATATATATATATATATATATATATATATATATATTGCGCAGCTCATGCGATATGGGACGTTAAATCTGTTAGCCTCTGCATGCGCGCAGGGGCCTTCTAAGGCGCGGGGCCCCAGGGCGATTGCCCAGATCGCCCTGCCCGAGCCGCCACTGTAATATATATATATATATATATATATATATATATATATATATATGCATATAACCTTAACCCTTACCATACCTGAACTTTTCGGGATGCTTACCATATATATATATGATATATATAATTCTTACTTGAATAAAAGGGCATACAATAGATAATCAAATATATTTTGAAATTGACAGCAATTTTAAGAAACAAAATAAATAAAAAAAATTTAATTGCATGAAAAATTATTATTCTAGCTCTATTAACAGCAAAATGAATGATAACTTCTGTTTATATTTTGTGGCTATGATGAACGCTAGTCAGATATGTTAGTCTTTCCTCCTCTGTAGAATTGAGAAAATATGTTTTGAACCTTTTCAGAGTGGAGAAGCATCTTTCTGGAGTGCACGTTGTGAGTGAGATAGATGCTAAAATTTTTAACTATCAAATGTGACTGCATAGATCATGTTTATTTACACAATTCAATGGCTTTTTAATAATGGAATGTTTTCTCAAAATTGGTAGGATTGATCTGTGGTTCATTGGTTTGAAAAAGTCATCAAGCCCATTGCAATTAGCGCTTGATTTATTTTCAGTATTACTTTAGTTCTGATGCTATACTCTGCATTTTTGCTTAGTGAAAGCCGTTATGTTCCAACTTTGCAGCTTCCACAGTGTGAAAAATTTTTCACCGATTTTTGAGCGAAAAATCTTTCACCAACAACTTGTACATTTCGAGCCGCGGTTGAAGCAAAAGATGATTAAAGAACTGCTGCGTAAGGTTACCTAATGGAATTGGGAGGAGGCGAAAGTTGAAATCAAATTAAACTTATAACAAATTCTCTCGTGATTACAAATTTTGGGATTTGTTACGAAGAAGGTTCAATATCTGGATCCATACCATTTCTCACCGGCTTCAACAGTACTTTAGAAACACCTCTAATGGCGCGCATCCATCGCAGCTTTCCGCCGACCTTATTTTATATTCTTGCTTTAGTTTATTATTTTCTCTTCTGTTGGAAATTTTTTCCTATTTTTATAATAAAAATAGTTTCCTTATTACAAGCTAAAATAGTGCCAGTTGTTTTCACTGTGCCAATAAAAAGTATAGTATATGAATCACTAATCTCAACAGCAATGAATATGCAATGCCGCTATATATTTTCGACAGCTTAAATAAACAATTTTATCTAAAACCTTTCTTTAATTTGCTCACTACCGCAGGATTGACCAATCAGAATGGTATTTATTTCAACTTTTTCATGGCATTACTCCCTCTAGAGTCTAGATCTATTCCCTTTTGTTGTGGAAGAGATCGATCTGCAAATTCAAAGCAGAGACCAATTGAGTAATCAGGGTGGAACAGTTGCATTCTTGTGGTTGAGCAGATGTAGCTCTCGTTGGTTACTTTGAAAGCTTTCGGGGGTTGCTTTTTGCTACCTATATTTCATCACGAAAATTTGTTTGATGATGCTTTGATTCAAACTTTTTAACTTGTGCTAGAATTCCAGAATGGTCATCTCGCATTTGATAAGGTATGGAAAATTAGTGATTCCTCAAACTTCACAAACGTTTTTAAAAAGTTCTGTCTGCGTTGTGGAACCTCCATGGGAATTGGGTTGTTTCAGATTCAAAAGAAATTTTAAGAGCCTTTACTAGCTTTATCTTGGAAACTTTGAAGAGCAAAGTACACAGCTCCAATAGCAATGAAGAATATCTAGCTGTTGTATATCCACTAGGACAATTTTTTGAGGTAAGTTCCACTGATTACAGCATTTTTATGTGGGTTGGAATAAAATCAGAAAATGTTGAACGGATTACTACAACTAATTCATTATGAAAGAAATACCCATTTGAAATACAGTAACTTCAGACCAGAAGTTTCCACATACTTCGATGAGCCCAAATTCATTTTCTTAAAAACTCATTTTTTGGGAAGTGACTAAGGTACTCTTGCGGAATTGAAGCCTGTTTCACGTGCAGTATTCCTGATACATCAGAACTTAAATTAAGAGGTCTTTACTCTCGTTCACATATAGATACAACTTACGAGATACACGGTTACCACAGCAAAAAGAAAAAATATTAAAGATTTTTCTTTTAAAATAGTTTTCGTCTTGAAAAACTAAAATAATGCCCATTTGTTTTCATTGTTCTAATAGATTTTATAATGTGTTTTACTCCATATGAATGTCAACATCACTGAACAAGCAAGGCGCTGTATATTTTCGACAGTTTGAACCCTTTTATATAAAACTTCTTTTTTGGTGCTCCACCATCATGTCGTTGTCCACTCAGAAAATCACTATTTATTTCAACCTTCGAAGTATTGCCATTGTTAGAGATTCTCCTTTTGTGCTTTCGCCAGCCATTAAACCTAATAAATCTTCACGAACCATAAATATGTTTTCCTCATCTCTGTTAATATGTGCTCTTAATTTGCTTTAATTAATATATTTATTATTCTTATAAATTAAAATTAAGAGATTCAAATCATCAAATTTTTTTTTTGATAAAGTTTAAAAATAATTTTGGTAGAGAGATATACGAGAACCCCCTGAAACGCCGTCCCTGGCTTTGTGCCCCTTATATATAATATATATCGCTTTATATAATATTATATATATATATAATATTATTAGCTTGATCAGTAGTACGATATTACGCATATATATATATATAAGTTATAATGAATATTCAGGGTGTGATTATATACCTATATAGTAGTTCTGGCAGGTTTGTAGCATACCAAATACAGGCACCACAACCTATATATGTACGATTATAGATATACGTGGATTTGTTAATAAGGAATATTATACTCTATATATAGTAAGTGATGTACTTATAGTATAATATATATATATATATAATATATATATATATATATATATATATATATATATTTATATATATATTATTATTATATATATAATATATATGAGCAAAAAGCTTCAGGTGGTAGAGCGAGCGAGAGGACTAGTTTTGACTTTCGAAACTAGTCTGGGACGGAAGAATGGCAGCTAGCTATCTCTTCCTTTACGTTTAGTTTTGTGACTTTTGTCTCACTCAGACTCTTTTGAGTAATATTATATAGTTTGGCCCAGAAAGTGGTAATCTGTTGCAGGGGGCGTGTAGCCCACGAACCTTTCTTGAAAAGGTCCCACTGAGGAGGAAGTAAAGTGTTAAGTTTTCTTCCCTTCAAGCGGAGAAATTCATATTATACTGTATATATATATTATATATAATATATTATAATATTATAACTGTCTATTTCTTTATATATATATATATATATATATATATATATATATATATATATATATATAATATATATATATATATATATATATTATATTATATATATATATATTATATTATATATATAGGATCATGTCTGTTATCAGCATCCACTTCCATATACATATCGATTGCATGGATTCGAACATTTTTGTTTTTTTAAGAATTTTGCCTTATTGTTATTTCCTTACTATAACGTATTACTACTCGTATTAATTAATATTAACAAGTTCTCCGTATGAAAATATGATAAGTAAAAAAAATTGAAAAGAACAATTTATAATAATAATAGAGCTTCACAGTCATAAGAAAATAAATTACAGTATTATGAAGTAGGTTATATATATATATATATATATATATATATTCTATAGCATAAGTTCTATATATTATATATCTTATACGCTGTATATGGATATTATATATTATATTATAATATATATATATATATATATATATATATATATATATATATATATATATATTATATAGTGTGTGTCAATTATCGTGTATATGATATATATTATAATATATTATATAAATATATATATATATATATATATATATTTGATGCAGATGTATAAATATGATATATTATAGCGCACTCCATATAACTTATATAATACGGACTCACGGGTATATATATATATATATATATTATATATATATATATATATATATATTATATTATATATATATATAAATAAATATATATATACATGAGTATATAAGTATCCATAAGTATACTAGAGTTGGTGTAGGTTGAGATGATGGTATCGAAGTGAAAAAGTATGATTGATTTTTGTGTTGGTTGAAGAAGGAGATGTTTAAGTAATGTTGTTGGATGTTAAATAGTGAGGGGTTTATCGGAATTGGGATTATGGATCATTAAATGTTGTTCTATGGCAAAATTAAGTTAGTGGGGGCTTGGATGGAGAGGAAGGTGATAAGAAAGGAAGTGGGAAGAATTAAGGAGTGAGAAGTTAAGTGAGCAAGACAATAATGATAAGTATGTACGAGCACTCGCTAGTAAATCGGTTGAATGTGAACAAGTTGATACTGACCAAATCTGGGGGCAAATGAAGGAAGCAATTGTTAGTAGTGCAAAGGAAGTGTGTGGATGTGCTAAAGTAGGAAGTAAGAATGTTAACAGTGAGTGGTGGAATGAAGAGGTGATGTAAGGGGTTAAAGTAAAAAAGAAGGGTAGTTGAATGCACTAAAAGCAAATGATGAGATTTCAAAAAGAAATATGCTTGGAATTATATAAGGGGAAAAAAAGAAAAAATACTAAAAAAGGTGCATACGTAGGAGAAAACAAGAGGTAAATGAACAGTTTTGGAAGGAGTATGATGAAGGGACATCAAGGAGAATAGGAAGCTCTTCCTGGAAGGAGGCCGCGAAAGGTTAAGAATGAGATAAGGGGAATCTGCTTAGAATATAGTATGATAGGGATGGGTTGCCTTTTGTAAGTGATGAAATGGATGTGAGGGGAGTGTTGGAAAGAACACTTCGAAAATCTGCACAATATTTACAGTAATGATGAGGTGTTAGTGAATGTGTGGGGTTTTGATGGTGCAAGAGGAATAGGTATTTATAGGTATTATGGGGATGAGGTTATTAGTAAGGAGGAGGTAATGGGTTAGAGTGAGAAGTTGAAGAATGGTAATCTGCAGGTATAGATGAAATTACTAGTGAAATGATCAGAGACCTGTGGAGAGAATGGTGGATTGATTGGATTTGGAAGTGTGTAATAAAGCGTTTATGGAGGGTAAAATAGTTCCAAGGGATTTGAGGAAGAGCGGTAATAGTACCCTTAATATAAGGGTAAAGGGAGAAAAGGGGATTGTAAGAAATTATAGGGGAATAGGTTATTGAGTGTTGTAGGGTGAGGTATATGCTGGTAATTTTGGTTGAAAGAGTGCGTGGAGTGACTGAAGGACTGGTTTGGTGAAGACAAGGTGCCGTTTAGAAGTGGTAAGGGATGTGTGGATCAAATCCTTTACATTGAACAAATGATTGAGAAAAGAGGGAGAAGAGAATAAATTATATTTAGGTTTTATGGATTTACAAACAGGCGTATGATAGAGTTAATAGGGAAGCTTTATGGGAGGTATTAGTTTTTCAGTGGTGTGGTGTGTTGGTGGTAGGCTTCTTGAATGGAATTCAAAAGAATGTATGAACGCATAGTGAAGCGTGTGGTAAGATACAATGGTGTCCAATGGTGATTGTTTAGGATTAATAGCGGAGGAAGACAGGGTTGTGTTATGTTCCTTGGTTATTGGTTATTCAGTGTGTATATGGATGGGGTTATGAAAGTATTCGAGGTGGAAATGGCAGGAAATGGTGTTAGATGATGGAGAATGGAGAGGAGTGAGGGTGCCCTACCTTTTTTAAATTTAAAATGGCGGATAGATTTTGTTCTGTGTGGGCGAATCCTGAATGTATGCAGTGGTGACATGTGATTGGTAGAGGAGAGTGTGGTATGTAAAAGGAGGGTTTGGAAACGTAAACGTAGATAAGAGTAAGGTTATGGTTGTGAGTTGAGGAGCACGTCCTCAGTGTGAAGTTAGGTTAGATGATGAGCAGCTGGTGCAAGTGTCTGAGTTTAAATATTTAGGGTATGTGTTGGATGAGAAGGGAACGGATGATGCAGAGTGTGAGGAAAGTTGTTGATATGGCAGTGAAGGTTGCTCGGTGCAATTAATCGTTTGTGTGATGTAAGGGACTAAAGCTCTTGAGTGCGCTAGATGTCTTATGAGGGTAATGTTGTTTACCAGTCTTGTGGTTATTGTAATGGTAGTGAGAACTAATGGTTGGAATAAGAAGGTGATAGTCTAAAGTTCAATGTGTTCAGAAAGACAATCTTTAGGGCATGCTAGGGTGTGAAAAGAATTAATTAAAATGAGGAATGAACATATTAGAGAGTTAGCTGTGTGTGTGAGAGGTGACGAGAGATAAGATAAAGTATGTTGAGATGTTTTGGATCATGTGGAAAGGATGAATGAAAGTCGTTGGTTAAGCGGATGTATAGTGGAGAGTGTGTTGGGAACCGACCGGCGGGGAGACCGAAGGAAAAGTGGAATTGAGTCGAGTTTGTGAACGAATGTCTGAAGGGAGAGAATGTGGGTTTGGCAGAGGCGAGAATAAAGGTGCATGATAGGAGAGAATGGCGGGGTTATGTGAGGGGGTATGGTTACCTGGGCCAGGGGATAAACCCTTACATTGACGATTTACCATAGTGAGGGTCCGTCGGGGGTCCAATGATGCTCTAGGGTGGATTTCTGTCTGTGACGAGTTCTCCCTAATTAATGGTACAAGAGGGGCGGTAAGGGCTGGGCTTTCTTTTCGACGGTTTGTCATGTTCTCCTACTGCTTTCTTTTCCGATGATTGTTACGCACCTTCCCAATCTTGGGGTATTTAGGCAGTGGCATTAATTTAGCACCGAAAAGAGTGAGCGTGAGTATATAAATATAATGATTAGGGTGGTTGTAATTGCTATAGTTACTATATATAGTACATAGGTATATACCATTATTTTATATATATAGTATATATATTATATATATTATATATATATAGCATATTGTGTAGCGCATAATATATGCATTGTTATATCCATTTTAGCAAACAAGCTCTCAAATAAATAGGTATATATAGATAATTTATATATATATCTCGAAAAGAATGACACTTACAGAAAAAACAATTAATATTTGGAATCAGAGTATAAAGCTTATTACAGAATGTAAAAAAATCTCGAAAAGTAGACACTTACAGAAAAACAATTACATATTTGGAACCAGCGGTACATATATAGGTGTTCATTATAGCTTATATGTAAAGTCGTTTTATAATTTAAAACTAACGAATACCCTAAAGATAGACCGCATAGATATCAGGAGTCGGGGTTCTCTCGGCCTCTAGGTGGACGTCGGGGGGGACTTCGTCCCCCCTATTAGGGGGCTCGACCCCTAATGGAAATATGTTTTCATGAACTTCAATTTTTAGGGGGCTCCAGGGTGTTTTTGTTAGTTTTAAATCATAAAACGACTTTAACATTTGAATGAATATATACTGATTCTGCAAATATGTAATTTGTTCATGTAAGTTCGTGCTCTACTTTTCGAGATTTTTTACATTATGGTAATAAGCTTTATATACGCTGATTCCAAAATATGTAATTGGTTTTTTCTGTAAGTGTCCCATTCTTTTCTGAGATAATTCTAACGATCACGTTCAGTAATTATGTCATATATATATATATGGTGTAACGGATCAATATATATATATATAGTGAGTGAGTATATACTATATATATATATATATATATATAATATATTTACGAGTAAGTCTACCAGGCGGTATATATATATATATATATATATATATATATATACTCACGCAAATAAGTTGTTTGAAGTAGTTATAGTCTATTGTTAACTTTCCTACATGGGTAAACATTACATTTCCATACGTGTGCTCTTTTTTCTCGAAATGCAATTTCCATTTCATGAGAGCAATTTGTTACAATAATGTAGTTTTTGGAATAACAGTAATAATATATTTTGGAAAAATTTCACTGCATCAATTTCTGTTAAAATGTTATTGTGAAACCATTCAAGATTATAATGTTTTATTTTCCATTGTTTCAGAACTTGTATAACTGTAAAAACAAAAAATTTCACAATTTTGTCGCTAATTGTAATAAGTGAGCTTCACATCTTTAAGAATATTAAAAAAACAAATCCTAATTATTTTTTAGATATTATTTAAATCTTACTTAATCAAACTTATAATAATTAGTAATTTAACCTCACTAAACCCATGTTATTAATTTATTTCCACTTTCCATTTAACTAAACTTACATTTATAAATTTATTTCACTTCCATTATTTCAAATAACTAACTAACTAATTATTAGAAAAACAGGTTCAAATCTTTTACACCAAGA
>JABUQX010057656.1:60000-64603 GCA_015478945.1 Trachelipus rathkii
TTGTTCTGTTTGTCTTTGTTGTTTTTGGTTTGGTGTGGTTTGTGTGTGCGTGTGTATGGCAGTTTTGCAACAGGCGCGGGCTTTCTATCGACTTTACTAACATCCGCGGCTTGAAATCTCTAATTCTGCATCCGTGGAATACTACCTCTCTAATCTCTAACCCTAACCTTTTGCTCTTGTCTGAGACACAGATGGCATAAGAATTCTTCCTCTAATTCGTTTTATATATCCAACTTTAACTTATTTCATAATTTCCTTCTAAAGGGTGGAGGTTTTTGCCTATTTAAACATAAACACTCCCGTATAAACACGTCTCGAGAATCTCGAATCTCCTTACTTCGATTTTCTGTGGCTTAAAATCTTTCTTCCCTCTACTACAATAAATCTTTGCTTTCTGTACTGTTCTCCTAACAGAACAGATTTTCACGCCTTTTTTTGAATATCTTACTACTACTCACGAGACTGTTATATCTTCTTATCCAAATACTGAGGTCCTCTATTTTTAGGGGATTTCAATGTACACAACACTGAATGGTTGGGGTTCTCTCATACCGATTTAGGTGGGGAGGAGGCCGAATCATTCAGGTCATTCTCAACGATCTGGAGCCAAACCTAATTTTTTTATTAGAATCCCCACACATTCCGGATGCGTCTATACCAATTCTTGAACAAACTTTGACCTATGATTTCCACTGTCCTCTCTCTTAAAAAACCACTTTCGGCTCCTATCGGTAAATCTGACCACAAACCTTATTATCTCTTTAATTTTAAATTACTTTCCTCTCCAACCAGCTCCATCCTGCCTACCTCGTTTTTCTGGCACTATTGATCGGGCCGATTGGGGGGTCTTGCGTTGCTTCCATTGACATTTCTGACGCTAACTATAATTGGAATGACTGCTTGTCTCTGGTGACGCTTCGACTTCCTGCCGATAAGGTGGGAGCTGTAATCGTTGAATTAGTTTTTAGGTTGGATGAGCCAAGTTCATTCCTGTTTCAGTGATGCTAAATGCATGTTTTCTCCTCATTAATTTGTCCATTGGTTTCGATCGTGCCTTAGTTCTCTGGCCTTCAGGCTAGAGAACAGGTGAGCGTATCGGGAGTGGAAAAATTCTCGTTCCCTATCACTCTTGCTAATTTTCATTCTTTGCTAGAAATCGTTGGATAGGGATACTCTTCGACGGCAAAGCGGGCCTTTCATCAAACGAAGTGCCGCTATACCTCCTTGGTTCTCCTACTGACAAATCTTTCTTGGCCTCTTGCCAAAAACATCTCTAACAATTCTGTAAATCTGTCTTTCCTCCTCTTATTCCCTCTGATAGTTCCTGTTTGCTAATTCTCCAACTGAAAAGGCCAATTCGTCTTCGGCCTCACCTCTATATTATATCTCTATCATCAATTTTCGCTGGATCGTTAATTTCTGGCATTCCTCATCCTCCTCCTTCTCCCCTCAGGTGTTCTATGCCTTTGCCTGTGATTACATTGGCCGTAGCTGCGGGTGCTGGGCCTCCCTGAAATATAGGCAAAACGATTTACGCGTGAAGGGCGGCGTGTGACCGCGTGCATTCCTACCCCGAGTTTTGAGGGAGGTGTGCTTGTCCATGTGGCTATCCGCGCCCCTCTTTTTTCAATCCTATTATTCTCTTAAGTTGTCTCAAATCAACTAACATACTTTTCCTTCAGAGTGTTGAGCAGGGCACGCTCAGTCCAACGCTATTCCGAAAAAAGGAAAGCCGTTCTGATCTTCTTAACTATCGCCCTATAGCTCTTAATTTGTATTCTTATCTAAGATCTTTGAATTACTCTTCTCAACTCTTCTCATTTCTTAGATCCTCCGCGAAATCGGGTGGCTTCTTTTTTATGTCACTTCTTTCCGATGCGTGTCAGGTTACGGCTTTCGGCGCTCGAGGGTCTATCTGCGAAGTCTACTTTCCTTTCTGATTTAGGTTATCGGTCTTTCACGTGCCGTTAGGAGAACTACCGAAGAGGCACTTGCCGTGCGGTGGCGCTTCTCTGGAACATATCCAGAGCCCGTAGCATTTGCCATAGGGTATGAGCCTACCGCGTCACGTTAGCTCTCCGACAGCGTCCCTCCTATAGATTTCCTCGCATCTTCTCTTCTGATATACTGTATGGACTGTGTGTGTGATGTGTGACACTCGGACCTCATAGTCCGTAACTGTTTGTTGATCCGAGGGGGCGACTTCTTCTTCCTTTTCTGTGGAATAGTGGTGGTTCCTGCAGGGTTCAGTTCCTATCTCTCTACTTTATATTCTACTTTTTCAATTATGATCTCACCGTGCACAGTCTAACTCCTATTATGCACTTGTCATATGCCGATGACTATCGACCCTTCATTCTTCAACTCATTTCAATTCTGCTCTTCTTTTACTTCTAGATTGCCTCGCCGTCTTAATCTTTTCAAGATTCTATTCTCTGCTGATCTTGGATAGAATTTCGGGTTGGGGTCGTCTCAACCTTGTGAAGATTCAATTTTTAAAAACTCAACTTCTTACAATCTCCCTCTTAGGAACACCTTCCAACTTTTTCCTATCTCTTTTTGAAACGGTTCTCTCGTCTCTCGCTGTTGACCATATAAACATGCCTTGGCCTTAACATAAACAAAAAAATGGTCTTGGAAACTCACATCACAATACGGTTTGCTAGGGCGGCCTCAAAGAAACTGGAGTTCTGTTTAGACTTCGAGACTTTTTTTCCTCTTCTCAGTTTGCTCCAGCTATACAAGGGCCTCATCCGCCCTTGTTTGGAGTATACTGCTCTCATATCTGGGGGCCTCTGGTTTCAACCCGGTTTTTGATAGGGTCGAGCCAAAGGCCAAAAGGCTTATAAACTGTTCTCCACTTTCCAGTTCACTTGACCGCCTCTATCTTTGCGGCGCGAGGTTGGTGCTTTATCTCTTTTCTATAGGTACCGCAGCGGCAGGTGGCTCGAGGGAGCTTATCCTCGGCGTACTCCACTTTACAGTCGCCTCGTAGAATAGGGGTGCTGGGTGTCCGCACATGAGTTTTTTGTGTTGACTGTGGGTAACTCCAGGCCTAGTTCGCTTGCGGTGCTTCCTTCTTTCCTGCCACATCTGTTCTGTGGAACTCTCTTCCATCTTCTGTGTTTCCTGCTGAATTTAATTCCCCCATTTAAAGCCAATAGCGTCGTGATATATCCATCTGCGTAATTTATATTTAGTTGTTGACTTCTGAGGCGTGTAACACCCTCCCTTGAATAGGGCTCTGCCCGCCCGGGAGTGGTGGTGACAACTGTAAAAAAAAAAATAATATGTATATATATTGTATATATATATTATATATATATATATATATATATATATATATTATATAATAGTAATATTATATATATATATATATATATATATATATATATATATTACACTTGGCTATATATCTCACTCAGCGTGGTACCTTCTCACGAGTGATAGGTACGATGGTGTGTGTGAGTTAACTAGTGCGCATAATAGATTTAGAATATAGCTCACTCGAGTTACTATATAATAATATATGTAGTATATAAATTTATATATATATTATATATATATATATATCATATATATTATATATATATAATAGAAACAATATATATATATATTTATATATTTTGAACCTTAGGCTATATGGAGGTATATATATATATATATATATTATATATATATATTATATATATATATATATACTATGAAGAAATTTAAGCACAGTTATCAATTAATTTACTTGTAAATGATATAAGAGAATTTTCATTTTTTATTATTATTATTATTATTATTATTATTAGATCTCAGTATGATGATCTAGTATGTGAAGATCTCAGTATGTGAAAATAGGTGAAACATGCTCGGAACCACTACAACAATTGTGGTGTTCCACCAGGAAAGATTCGTGTGAATTAAATACATCATTGGTATACAATGTAAATAATAATGGGCCAAGAATAGATCCTTGTGGAACACCACAAGTTGTTTGTAGTGGTTCCGAGCATGTTTCACCTATTTTCACATACTGAGATCTTCACATACTGAGATCATCATACTGAGATCGTAATAATAATAATAATAATAATGAATAATAAAAACATGAAAATTCTCTTCTAAAGAGTTTTTAGTTGGTTAATTGTATAACTGTGGCTAAATTTTCTTCATATATATATATATAGGTATATAATATATATATATATTATATATATCTATTAATATATAATATATATAATATATATATTATATATATATATATATATTATATATATATATATATATGGTATATTATATCATATAGTATATATATATATATATATATATATATGCATACATATATTTATATTATATTATATAATATATATATATATATAATATATATATTATATATATATATATATTATAATATATATATATATTTATAAGTAATATATAATATACGTCAGATAGTTATCTCAGTCGATCGTGTGTCGACGGATATATATAATAATATGATAGGTATATTAGGGTGCTTAGGATGAGTATTTGTGTAATTCTCATTATACATACTTTTTGAATTTGTTTTTTTGTGTACAGTTGAATTTCGAGGGAGACTCACGGGAGAGCC
>JABUQX010057657.1:0-15000 GCA_015478945.1 Trachelipus rathkii
TAATTTTATTAATTATTTCAAAAATTCTCTACAAAAAAATTAAATAATATTATCTGATTAATTAATTTTTATTTATTGGTTTAAGTTTACCTTTATTATAAAATTCTATATTTTGTTGACACTAGTAGAAAAAGCAGCAAGTTACGTAGATAGTGATGAATAAAACAACTTCAATCCCCTCAACCTCTTCACCACCAGCTTGCGTTATAATTTTGCCTTATCAATTATATATACTAAAGGCCACATAGTTATAACTTTAACATTGAAAAAATTTAATATCATTATCATGTATATAAAATAATCTGTTTGATATATAATACATTAACATAATAATAATTAACCATAAATGATATATATCTAATTATGTGGAATTTTCTGACAATATATGCATCTGAAAGTGAGTTAGTTATGCAATAATAGCTTCCATGCAAGCTTCTATGCTGTCCAAATAAATACCATCTCTTCCATAATTTTGTACACATAAGTAGAGCCTTTATTGTCGAGTCTCTGATTTCCATGTGTATGTGCGTATTCCATAACAGTTCCAATTTAAACTATCCCCATGATTATATTTGTCATTTTGTACAATCCATCAAAATAATCCAAAATTCCTAGCGGCCTTAGGTGCCGCCAATGCCCTGAATGACTATTTTAATAATTTATATAAGATAATATAAAAGATCACCGTGTAAAAACTGGATATCTTACAACATCCTTCTTACCCTAACTCTCATGTTCCTTGATCCTGTTTTCCCTCCAAAAGGTAAGCGTCTAGAGCACTGAGCACTGCCCAGAAGTTTAGCATAAATTTTATCATAAGAAGCTCAAATAAAGCTTGTGAAATGTGTAAATTAAGATAAAGAGTAACGATAATTTATTATAATAATATAATATTATATATTATAATTAATATATATATATATAAATAATATATATTAAATTATATATATATATTATTTATAATTATATATATATATATATATAATATTAATAAATATTAATATAAAATATAAATATTATAATATTATAATATAATAAAGTTATTACAACTGTAGTTTTGAGAAGATAGCAAGTGCTATACTAATGTGTTAGCCATTCTAATAAACCAGAAGTAAGAAAACTTTTTAGCTTCTAAGTATCGTTTAATATTAGGTTAAGGGTTAAAAAATAAAATAAGTGCTTTATGTTCCTGTTCAAATAGGCGGCCGCCTAAATATAAAAGGCCTGGAAAATTTGGCTGTTAGCGCCTATATGCTTAGGCCGCCTTTTTAAAAAATTGTTTGATACTGTGCCTATGCGCTCTTTTCGCACTACAATGATATAGTGTCGCACATTTAGGCGGTTACGAAATTTAATCGGTATGGCAGCAGTCGTCACCAGTATATATATCTCTGAAATATGATTATATATATTAATATTATATATAATATTAATATATATATAATATATATCAATATATATTAATATAATATATATATAATATATAATATATTATATAATATATATTATTATATTATATATATTATATAATTAATACTATAATATAATATATATATAGTATTATATATAATATAATTATATATATATATATATTATTATATAATATATTATAATGAATTATTTATATATATATATTATTATATTTAGAAATAACACATAACTTTATTAATTATTAGACAATAAAAAAATTAATTTGTGAAAAAATTTATAGTTATCTGACTACCTATAATCTACATAAAATATAAAATATAATATCAAAATATAATAATTATATATAAAATATTTACATAAAGATTATCCTGAATGCTTCGATGTGGAACTAAATCTAAAAATTTCAATATAAAAGATTAAAGCGCATCATATTTCCAATTTAATATTATTTTTAATTATTTATTCATAATATTATTTTTATATTATTTTATTATCAATTTATTTATTTGAATTTTAAATTTTAAATTTATTTATTTGATATATTATATTTACTAATTCTTTATTTTATTAAATGCAATTTAATCTTAAGAACTTAATAATAATTGTTACACTCATTAATATTAATTAAAAACATAATTAATAATAGAATAATATATAATTAAGTAATTAATAAAAGTAATAATGTATTGATATAATGAATAATATTAATAACTAAGAGAGACAGAGGTGCGATGTAAAGTTGGTTAACTACTCATAATTTCATTAATTATTAAAAATTAACCTCATTATAATAACAAATAAACTAACCAAATAATTCACCGTATTAAAATTATATAAAATTAGGTATATATAAATATATGTATTTTTGATTTGATTAAGGATTGATTATTGGTGCCTTCTAATTTTATAATTATGTGATTATTCGTCAAGAAGTAATATTTTCCTGCTACGTTGTTGATTGAAAATGAAGTATAAATTCCTGTTAATGGTTGCTTGGTTTAACAGTTAGTTTTCTAACAACACCTAGTAGTAATTTTTGAATCGGAAGTTTTCTAAATTTTTAGCGTATAAAAATTGTTTTTTAATTATATATATAATAATATATATATATGATATATGATATTTATAAATATATTATAATATAAGATATATATATAATTAATATATCATATATATATATTAATTATATATTATATATTAATTAAATATATATATTTAATATATGAAATGAGAAATACATTTAATTAATATGAATATATTTATACATTATATTAGTACTAAAGTTGGAGTAACCAAATCAATAACCTAACATTCACGTCTCCCAAATAATCCAAGGGGTAGATGTAAAATTAGCATATAAATTATGAAATCGACTTATGAATATATCGTTCTCATTCCTGCTCTTATAAGAAATGGAAATATATTTTGCTTGTGCTTGTACTAGAATTATACTCTTTCAAATAGCAAGTAGGCATATGTAATAATTACCAAGGAGTCTAGACGAACCTAATTTATTTAATATAGGTTGATCCAAATCATGTAACCAACGAGATAGTTAAGTAACAAGAAATATGAATGCACATAGCGGTTAAGTACGGGTTGAATGAATCAGAGAAAGAGTTGGATTAGATAAATAAGGTATGGATATAACTGATAATAAAATGCTTGTCACGCGAAATACTCTTCTCAATGGAAGTAAGGTATTAGCGATTGAAGAGTTTTCATAATAAAGTGAAGCAGGTATGTTCATTTAGAGTAAGACGGAGAGAGAGATAATAGAGGAAGATAATAGATAGAATAATATAATATATAGATTGAAATATATAGATATTATATATAGTAGATAAGAGATAAGATGAAGAATAGAAAGAATATATTTATTATATATATATATAATAATAAGTAGAGTAAGTATGTATAAAATAATGAGTTTTTGTCTGAGTGAGTATGTAGAGAGAATCTATTGGTTAGTAGAGAAACATTGGCCAAGGGTTAGTAGAGGAGGGAGAGTAAGCAGGTGTAACGTTTATAAAATAAAGAGACGAAATATTTCACCATAGACTCACACACTCTCTTTTCAAAGAAGGAATTGCAACCTTTTTAAAGAGAGTATAAGATATAACCTCATTACCAAGCACACCGGATGTTTTATAGATAGAATGGACCTGGCAAGGAGTCCGACTCTCAACCTTTACAAAGAGAATGAAGGTACCAGCAGCACCGAGTATAAATAGAGTAACAACAGCCAAACTAAAGTATGAGAGTGCAAGTATAAACATTGAATGCCTAAGAAAGAAAACCGCTCTCAGAACACCTCCCCATTCATTAGGAGTAGGGATTGCACCCCTCGAAGAAGAGGAGGGGAAGAAAAGAAGTACTGATTTGAATAGTCAAAATTGAATCCATTATAAAATCACAAGTGATTAAAAAAAGACATTAGCGAGGTCCTACGTAAAATAAGGCGTAAGAAATTTTGTCCTGGAGTCCTGAGGTGAAAAATCTATATGCCTCCTCTAGTTTTCAGAAAGATGAAGTGAAGATAGATCTTTATGTTTTAGTCCTGTTTATATTGAATAGCATTGAAAACCACCTTGTTCTCCAATGGCCTTAATAAAAAGTTATCCGCGAATGGAAATAGAACCAGAGAAACCCTATAGTTGTGCTTCAATTGGAGCATCGACCACACCTATTACTACAATAGTCTTTGCTATTTATCCATCAATGACCGAATCTAATGCCACGACTAATCAAATCCATAGAATCCTTTCTTACAAATTTACCGACTATATACTCTCTAAGTAAACTAATAGCTAAATTATGTTGTGCTAGTAATGTAAAGTAAAGAGAACGTGTTCGTTTCAATAAATTGAATAATAAATATTAAGTAATATGAAATCTATGATGGAAGTTTAGTTACCAATAAGTAAGTAATGGTATATATAGATGAAGTAATAATAATGAGGGATAATATATAATATTAATATATATATGCGTCATTAATTAAAATTTTAGAATATATAGAGTGAGGTTGAGATGATATAAGTGAATCAAGTAAAACTCAACTTGAGGATACTACCGCGATTTATTAGATTACAGGTAATAATATGATAAACTCTGGCCGTATATAGCAACCTCTATAGACCGATCGGAAATAAGTAAAAATAAGAGGTGAAAGTCACAGGGAGAAAGAATAAATGATTATATAAGAGGGTAAGTTGGAAATATAAATAGACTTTGTGTCCAGACTTACATAACGAAAAACTTTCGATGATGGGGTTTATAGTGTATTAAGTACTAGTACCCTATATAAGTCACAGTTAAACTCAGCGACGCAAGTGGATGTAACCAGGATAAATCGAATCCCGGCTGATGGAGTAGTTAAAAAATCTCCGTGTGACTCATAAATTCTATGATAATATATTTATATAATTATACTCGTATAATATAGTCTAAGACAGAGGACCAAAAATTATAATAAATACTTCCATTGAGGAATAATTATTAATCAAGGATAGATTCGGAAATCTTAGAAAGAACATAAAAAGTTAATAATGCAAATTGAACGATAATTTCTGATAGGGGTAAATATTAGTAATGAGAAAAATGTAGTCACTAATTTTGTCAATGATTTGAACCTCAAAATTTTTTTACCTAAAAAAGCACAGGCTAATGATCTAATAAGATCGAAGTTTGAAAAGGTGAAAGAGGTGATAATTAGGAAATAGTTATTACAAAATGGCTAAGGATTTGGAAACTATCGAATACCCCATGGTTTTTGGATGAGCACAACTAGTAGTGCTTTGGTGGAGGACCTTATACTCTAATACTTTCTTTATATAAGTATAATAGAGAGAGAGAGAGTAAAATGTAATATTTAGAAGATGTTAAAAATAATATAAAAAAAAAATTTGATTGGTGAGGGTGAGTTGTAAGTTGTGTAGCAAGTTTCAGATTTTCCTCATGATCTAAGATCAGATTATTTGAATCACTTGCGAAGATGAAAAGTTAACTGGGTGAAGAGTTTTACAGCTTAATCTAAGTATATACATAACGGCAGTTGTTATATTACGTCGGTAAAGATTATATAAACAATTACAGAAAAGAAATAAAAAAAAAATTTGAGTTGGAATTAGCATAGTTTCAGATTTTCTACTTCTAAGCAAAATTAATATGTGCCAGAAATAGACCACAATGCATATTAAGAAGAACAAGAAGAAACAACAATATGTAAAGATGTAATTGACCTGAAATATGCTAGTAATTAGATCTTACGCGACACCATAACTTTAGCCAGTTCCTACAAACATAATTAGATATAATATTAGTTAATAAATAATAGTTTAGGCTTCCTTTGTCCACGATTTCGGGATGAAATATAATACGTAATTAAAAGAGTTTTAACTGAAATAATTATTGAAATTAAATGATTGGTACTATGATTCATTTCCCCACGAGTAGGTATCGGAAATGTAGCCAATACATCTCTAGAACATATACATGGACAAATAATAAACATAAGGTTATTGTTTGAATTATGTCGATTAACTGGTTGCTTATTAATAAATTAACTCGATCTAATATACAAAAATGGCTCTTAACCTAAAGATGAATACCATCTCTAGTTATTAATTTATCGAGCTAACTGTCACAACGGTGATGATTACCCTCCCCACCGAGTGATGCCATCTACATCGATGATACTACCCTCGTGAGGGCCGAGACACTCTAACCTCCTCACCCCGAGGGTTGTGCACTAGTCCTCCTTGTAGCCTTTTAGAATGAAATTACCGCGCCACTCGATGGACACCCTTTGTGACAACCAACCGCACCATGCGAAACCCACTCCCAACTCGAATCGGTCACCATACTCCTCACCGATGAGATCACCTTAATAAATATCCTACATCCGTGATGAGGGCCACCTCGCTTACCGAAGCCGGTATTCATCTCATGTGGAAATGTTGAATAAAAATAATAAATGATAAGTATAACAGCTAAACGTAATTACCGACCAAATTTAAGTGGGCAAAGAGTGTTAAGGCCAAATAATATTGAACTTTAACCTCCTCCCATTGCGGTGATAGGTTCTTTCTTGCGAAGACTAAAATGAGAATTAAAGAAGATCTAGGATGCAGAGATAATAAGGTAAGGTGTAAATCGAAAGGGATAAACCTCATAAGTAATAAGAGAAATAAAAGAAATATCAACAGAATTCAACTCACTGCCTAGGTATTATGTGTAATTATATTAAGTAAAAAAGCTTAACTAATTTATATCGCATTGGTGAAAGGGTGTACATTCGTCCGCAAGTGTACGTCGGGATATAGGAATAGTTGAAACACTCTGTTTTATCACTTATATAACAAAAAGCATTAACACGAACACAATGCACACTAATCATCAATAATTAGGTAAGAAGGGGTGATTAAGTAGTACCCAAGTAAATTTCCATAGATCCCTAATATGGTTGCATTAAAATTAACACCCGGTTAATAGATATATAATATATAATATTATAACTTAATAATATAATATTATAATATATCATATAATTAATATATTATAGTAAGTAAATTAATATATATATAATACTAGTTATATATATATATTACGTATTATTATAGTAATAATATTTATATATAATATATTAATATAATATAGTAATATTTACTCATATCTATTAATATATATTAATATAAATTATCATGAAAGCCCATAATATTTTTCTAATTATTATCACTTATACATAATGTCTTAAAATAAATATACTGGCGTTATAACTAAGGAACAATAGATTTGAATGTTTCCAAATTATCATCATCTCCCTAAAACCTTACTCTACCTACTAAGTTTTTATATATGTGACATTTAAAAATGTACCTTATTTATGTGATAGGGATAAGGTCCATTTAATTGGGTGTTTCGTTACAATCGTTATATAATTATATATAATTATATCTCTTATTAATATATATATTATTATATATATATAATTAATTATAGTGTAACAATACAATATTAAATATTAATATATTAATCTCATATAATAGTAATGTATATACGATATATATATATATTTATTAAATAGTTTATTATCTATATATATATAATTTATAATAATAATATCATGCTAAACCGTGCTAGTTGTAAGTTTGAGCTTAGAACATACCATAAATTTACCATTAAAACGAAGCCGAAACAGAACTTGCTATCAAGCATAATTCTATAGTATAAATTTAAATTAAATTATGGCGTGTAAAGATAAATTTGAAATGCAACTCTATAATGCACTTGGTTAAAAGTAATAAGGAATAAAAATTACTATTATTCAAATTTATCCCTATTAACCTAAACCAGAGAATAAGCTAACATGACTGTTATAGGTTAAAGTGAACTAACCTCCTAAATTTCATGCAAATTATAGGTTTCAGTGGCGTACAAATTTAATAATTTGTATATATATATATATTAATTATATCATATTATAAATATTATAATAGATATTAGTATATATAATATAAATTATATATTAATATTAATATTTTTTTTATATATGTAATTAATAATATAAAATATATTATATATATACTACATTATAATTATTATATTATATATATTAATATAATAAATATAATATATATATATATATAATAATATATTTTATTAATAATAATATATATTAGTTAATATATTATAAAATATATATATATATAATCCTAGGTATATATATATATATATATATATTTGAGTACTATATATAATATATATTATAAGATATAATATTTATATAATATTAATATATATATTAATAATATATATATATATATATACTATATATTAATATAATCTTAATATATATAATATATATATATCTTATTAATATTAAGTATATATATATTTAATGATAATAGCCCCAACTTTAATTATCCTCATACCTAATATTTATCTATATCATAAGATAAGGTAAATTAAGAGTTAATAATCTGCCATAAGGAATTTATATCAGAAACTTTATATTGAATATTATATATATATTATATGTCCCATTATGGTACTAAGATTAGTTCAACATTTATATATAGGTTACTAACTCAGTTTCATCTGAAAGCTGAATAAGAAGTATATACTAACTCAAGAATGAGGTTTAATTGATTATTAGTCCGATTATTATATAAAATCATTTGTTTAGCTATAATACACGGTTACTTTAACTTATTGAGCAACATTAAACCATATATAGAATTTTTTCACCAATCTTCCCGTGTACAAATATCTACACTACTCACCAAAAGTTTCTTCCATTTACCATTACCTGCCTTAAAAAGTATATTTGTTCAGTAGAATATAACCATTTATACTACTCCCCCCCCCCATCTATTTTTGTATAATCTTTTTGCATAATAGTGGCAAAGTTGATTCGTTATTTCTTTTTATAATTCAATAGAAAAGGCATGGCTTCCTAGTTAATAATTTACTCTTAGTGTTTTTACCCATCACAATATATGTGTAATTCTTTATGTAACAAGTTCGTTTTTAAAGGTAAGAGCAACGTGTTGTGCTCCTCTTGCGCATAAGAGTCAATATTGTGGCCAATGAATAGGTGGACTTACACAGGAGAAGTAATTATCGCATAATCAAGGGGCAATTTAAATTTTTATTAAATCCTCGAATGCAAAAGGGATTGGTGGAGAAGCTCTTTAAGCACTCGCATTATTTTCATAACTTTTTATTATAAAATTTAATATCATCATCTTTTAACCAGAGAAATGCTAAAATATATAAAATGTTAGAATTAAAACAATTATTCTTGACAATGTTCATTTGCACCGTCATGCTGTAAATAAAAATGATTTCAACTTATAAGTGTTTTTAGCTTTTTATATGCCGATACTATCAATTCCTGATGATTTATCATTTTCATCGACTTTCTAACATTTGATACCTCTTCTTCTAATACATCGAACATCTCAAATTTAACAGTTTGCTAAATTGTATATATTATTAATGCGTATTTATTTTACAAGAAAAAAATAATTAGTGAGTAAAATAATTCTGCGTTCCCTTGTTAAGTAAGCCACATGTTTCAGTCTCAGTGGTTTTTCATACAAGTTATCTTTTGCTCAGCCTAAATTATTTTTATATTCAGATTTAAAGTTAACAGTCATGTGCACAGTAAGTTATTATATTACTCTTTTGCTTATCCACTCTCCCATCCTTTTTTCTTTCGGTATTTCGATAAAATGTATTACTCTATTTATTGGAAAATTCTGTTGATCCTACTTCGGAGAAAATGATAAGAAATTTACGAAATTTCCGCTGATCAACTCTTCCTTTTGTCTTCTATGTTATAACGATTCGCGTCCTTTTGTATGTATCTGTTGATACCTGATTTATGGTTATCCTTATATTTCAAGAAAATATTGTGAATGCTAATAGGTGACCTTCTCTCATACTGGGAAGTTATAGTGTAAGGATTTAACATTGATATTGTGTCTTATTTTCCTAACTCTCTACTCTTTTCAAATAATCATCTGCACTCTGCCGTATATGAGAGAAGCCTTCATATGTTTTGTCCAGAGTTGCTCTGCTTCGCTTGAACTCTATGACAATGAAAATTAAATGTAAAATTAATTTAATATGCTCTATGAGGCCTGAAATGTAGAGGACGAAAATTAAAAAATTTTATTGATGTATCATTAATGTATAATCTAAGTTAATTGAGCTGTGAATTATTTACCCTTTTTAAGTGTATGACTGAATAATAAAACTTGAAGAATTTAATCTAGTAATCTCAATAATTTATAACATTCTACCAAACGAAAGATCGGAGACCGTAGCGGAGAAAGAAGAAGAGGAAGGAGAATAACGGAATGTTGACAGATAAGAGAGGATGTCATGATATCAAGCAAAGAAGGGGAACACGGACCTAAAAGTTTGGCGAAGTTTGTTTTACTTTCTTTGTTGATGGCCTTTTTTTAAAAGGGTCAATTTATTTAATATTCGTGAAGTTCTTAATTATGAAATTCTTCGAAAACTAAAACACTTTATGTAATACAGTTTTTAACAATTTTATTTACTTTAATTCACATTTTACAAACATAAATATGCACTAGTGAAAAGATCATTCTTACAATATACAATGTCATATATCAGATTTCAATCGAGAGAAGACTGTCTTTGCATAGAAGTCTTCCGTTAATTTCCGACGGAAACATCTATTTATACTATTTGGTGATTGTTTAGTTTATAGTGTTTTTCTATTTGTCATTTTGAATGACTCAATTTAAACTTAGGAATTAGACAGGAAATTGAAAAAGACCTAATTATTTTCATAACATCTTCTATATTAAAACAAGAGAATTTCATTTTTATATTTAATTTACTCTAAGGGGTTTTAATTCCAACTTCGTAAGTCATTAATCAATTGTGTATTATATAATGGATATAATAATATTTTCTCTATCTATAATTTTACCGATTTTCTTTCATTTTGAAAATGATGGCACAATAACTTCTCCTACTTCACTTCGATTTGTTAATTTATCGGTGAATAAGATGAAATAAAATGTAAATATTGTTTCGTTTTTAAATATATTTTAATATGCTAATACATTTTAATTCTTACTTCACTGTTTTCTCTTTTTAGAATTTGTAATGATTAGAGTAAAGGTACCCTCTATTATTCTCCATTTATCTAACTTATAAATACCTAAAAAATTCTTTATGTTATTAGATTTTATATTTCTTCCGAATAATATTAAATTAACATGTACATATAACTAATTATATCATCTACTATATCAATAATACTTTCTAATCTCTCTCGGCCGAATCCTCAGGTCTAGAGTAAAGCATACGTTGATGTTTGTGAGTAGATAATATTTTGTATTTGCTTATATTTACCCATCAATCTATTTGTTGTGTTTATTTTCCCATGCTAATAGGAACTAATCGTTAAAGCTAAATACTAAAATAGAATTTAATTTATAACTGATTAAATTATATAAAGAATGTATATCTAAAATAAATGACTCTCATAGTAAAGCATAGACTTGGGCGGAGGAACTTAATTTTGTGTGTTGCCAAAGACTGCTATGTAATAAACGGAGACGATATTACGACGTATAGAAAAATATCCATAAATTAACACTAAACGTATATAGTTATAATAGGACAACATTTATATCTTTTATTTTTTGTAAATCATATGATCCCTATAATAATAATAAAATAATGAGAATATCCATTTAAAATACAATAATTTCTGATAGAATAAATAATTAAGGATTCATGAATACAAAAACATAAAAATTCCTGACTTGATATTTTCCCAGCTGTTTTATTATGACTAACCTTATTTTTAATTAAATAGAACTGAAATTTTAAAATTATTACTTTATGATATATTATTGAATTTAGTTTTATTATTTTATTGTATATAAATAAACTATATTCTACAATTAAATGTAAATATAATTTTAATAAATTATTCATATATAAGCATATAATATATATATATAAGACCAAACCAGTGATAAATATAATAAAATTTAAAATTGAATATTGATTAGAATATTAAATATATAAATTATATTAATATGATATATATATATATATCTATAATATATATATATCTTATAAATATATTATATATAATATATTAATATGATAATTGCACAACATGAGCTTTATAATATAATTTTTCCATTTGCTTATTTTATATATAAATATTAACATATAAATGTTAATGCTTTGGAGATATTTTAATATAGTGATTGATATATTGTAATATATTTAGATTATTTTTATTTTATTAAAAACATTGAGAAAAGAATGAAACTTTTTTTACAATGTCATTGCTGTAAGGATTTTATGTTATTTTAATAATTATAGATATTTTTAAATTGAATTCGATATTATATAATTATGTTATATAAGTTATTATTATATATGTTACCGTTCTACAAGACTGATCAATCTTATAATTAAATACTAAAGCTATTGAACAGATTTATTAATTTTCTCCAACTATGTTTATCATACAAACTCAATACTTTATAATAGTTTTTATATATATATTAGTTAAAATCTAAAATAAAAATCTTTAGTCTAATATATAAATAACAAGCTGTACAATTAATAATAAAAGTTCTTCCCGCCACTTTCACGATAAAATCGTACGTCCGGCTTTTCTAAAGTTTAAAAGAGCTAAAATTTAAAAGTAATTTTTTTTTTAAAGTAAAGTTATCGTACACTTGCACCAAGTTTTTAAGCAAATGCGCAAATGCTTCATACGGATTAAGAGGTTAGGTGGTGTGGTGCGGTTAATTTTAAACAGCATATAGCAGTTTTATCTCGTAATAATTTCGCGGATATATTTAATAAAGTATTAAACCATAAACCGAAAATATATACTGGATGTAGTCAGGACCAATTGTTAAATTTTAACATGATTTTGAATTTACAATGTATTTGCTTGTTCTTTGAAAGAAATTTTGTCAGAACTTTACGTTTAAAGAAAAATATAAACTACAGATATTGACTAGATATTCGGTGAAGCTTTTTAAATATTAATGGAGGGTTTCTTAAAAATTTTGATAAAAAAGTGAATTAAATAATTGAATATATATATATATATATATATATTATATATATATTGTACTAGAAGCTATATATATATATATATATATATATATATATATATAAATATATATATAATATATATATGGTAGAGTGTCTAAAGCTGACATCATGTAATCTCCAGAACGCAACACTACAGTAAAACAAATTAATATTTTGAAAAAAAAAAAAATTTTTAAGGAGGGGTTTTTTTTTTTTTTTTTTTTTTTTTTTGCGTTTATCGGAAAATTTTTAGATTTTTTTTTCCAAGTAGGGGGCTCGAGCTGACGGGGGACAGAGGGGGGCGAAGTCCCCCGTCGTCCACCGGGAGCCGAGGAGAGACCCGACTCATGCCATCTTTTGCGGTTTACCCTATGGTATTCCTATTTAAAGGGGTTTTTAAAAAAAAAAAAAAAAAAAAATTATTACCCTTACACTATTCTATTACTTTAATACAAGAAAAAAAATTTTTTACTCTTAATTAACATACGTTTCCAAAATTTTCCATTCTTCTTCTTAAAATTATTTTAATCTCTTCTAAAAGTGTGTATAGGAATATTTTTAAATATTTTTTCAAATATTTGAAATATAAAAAATCAAATAAATGAAATAACAATCTATCTATTTAAAAATATATTAGTAATGAAGTATGTTGCTTCACTTTATTCGTTTTTCGGTGTAAGCTGATCATTTGCCTGGCTACTTAATAGATGAAAAAATATCGTCAATTGCTTTTTGAGAAAATTATGGCTCGTTGTTAATATTTCCGGACGAAAAAAAAATAAAAAAATAAAATAAAAATTAAGAAATTAAAAAGCCCTCCTTAGAATTTTGCTGATTCCAGATATGCAATTTGTTTTACGTAGGTGACTGCCGTTCTAAATAAGTTTACATTGATGTCAGCCTTTAGGAACACTCTTGGACCTATATATATATTTATATATATATATATATATAGTATATATTATATATTTTTTTATAAAAAAGTGAATTATATATATATATATATATATATATATATATATATATATTGCCAACTTTGTTGTTGCGCATTTAATTAAAATTATCCGAATCTGTTTTTCAAATTCGCCAAAGTTGAATTAAAACATTCATTCAAGTAATAAGGACAAGATTGAGTTGAGGTCATTTAAGATTTTATTTCACGAACGTCAGCCATCTTGTTTTTTTTATTGTACAATTTGTCGCTATTCTTATTTTATTTCATTTGTTGGTACTTATGTAGATGATTTTGTCAAAAATGTACTTTTCGTGTAAGAAAATACCCAGAAACCACCTAAATAGGCTCTCACACTGCAGAAATAGACAACGTGCAACTAGCGACCGACCCTAACTTTCCCAAACCACCAGCTGCAGACGATATTTTTATCTAAATTTTGTATCTAGGCTAACCTCAGCCTACGACTATTACGATCAGAATAACGAACTAATAAATGTGAAGCAACATATCCTCAATACTCGGAGTATTTTAGATGGTTATTTCATTATTATTCAATTTTTAATATTTCTAAGCATAAAATTTTACGATCTTGTCCTTTAAAAGGAAGTTAACCGATATATATCGAACGAACGATGTAATCGATTTTTTCGATTGTTTCATGGCAATAGTGCGTCAAAGTTGCCAATAAGTTTTTTTTTTTTAACTAAAGGAATACCCAAGATTAAATCGCAAAGATGGAAAGAGTCAGGGTCTCTCGGCCTCAGCTGGGGACGACGGGGTGGACGAAGTCCCCCCCTCTGTCCCACCGTCGGCTCGAGCCCCTTAAAACAAATTAAAAAAAAATAAAAAAATTAACATGATAAAAAAAAGCAACTTGTGGTAACTCTAGCCCTCCTTCTATTGAAGTTTTAGCTAACACGTGACACTGCAGGGTTGCACGAGTAGCGTTGGCGATTTTCGATATGTCTTTTTATGTAACTTCCTTTTAAAGG
>JABUQX010057657.1:20000-25000 GCA_015478945.1 Trachelipus rathkii
GTTTGTGTAATAGTTTCCATTGGTTCATTTTAATTTGGTTTGTTCTAATCTTATTTTTAGGTTTTCCTGCATTATAACATTTTGTCTTCTCTAACTTGAATATTGTCGACAAACATATTAAACAACTGCGGGTTGAACTAGTGAGAAATCAATTGTATAAGCTTAGGTGTTATTTTGGACCATATATTGTAAACTGAGTTATCATTATTTAAATAACGATCAAGAATGCAAGATTCAAGATCTCCCCACCAGTTCACACCATCGGTGGCAAAGTCTAGCTAATCACATAGCTTGGACTTATCTATTGAAATCTCATTTGCTAAATTTTCTGAAGTTGATTTATGATTTGGACAAAGTTTATATAATCCTAATTTTTTTAATAATATAAATGGGTTCTTATATAATAGAGAATTGCCGCTACCGTGGTTCAATAGGTAGAGTGATGGAGTCGCAAAGGCAAGGGCCCGGGATCGATCCCCTTCCGGATCCTGTAGCAATTACCTAGAGAAGTTTCCCTCCTAGAATAGGGCTATGCCCGTGAGATGTGAACTATATATATATATATAATATATATATATATATATATATATATATATATATATATATATATATATATATATATATATATATGTGTGTGTGTGTGTGTGTGCATATTCTGGCAACCATTTTGAACAATTATGGCAACTATGGATTTGTTGTTCCGACAACAATGGCTAAGCTACTTTTGCGTTTTGTGATTAGCACCAAAAAAAAAAAAAAAAAAAAAATTTATGAAAGCTAGGTTGCTTCTGTAAATTTTGTGAATTTCGAAATTTTTTCGCTATCTCAATAAATCTTATTATAGGCGTTTTACATACTTAGTTTAGTTTTATTCATTTTAATTCATTTTTGAAAATTGGAGTAGGGGCCCTTAATGTAAACAATTACCACTTTTCCTTTTATGCCTTTCCACTGCAATCTTTGTTACAAATAAGTTTAATTTTTTTTTTAGTTTATATATTTTTTGATTGAATTTTAAAGGATTTTCAGTAAAAAAATAAATAAATAAAATGCTAAATTAACAGAAAAAAACAAAAACATGCTAAATTTAGCAATATATTTTTTTAATTTTCCCTACTAGATTTACCATTTGGTACCACTACTTTGCGCGATACAATTAATTTTTGCCAAATTATTTTTTTAAAATATTTTATTAAATCAGTTTTTATAAATTAGCAAGATGAAGGTAGTAGGAGGTCACACAGGGGGACTCCGTGTCCCGTGTGCCATGCATTTGTAATATAGTGAAACTTGGTCTAGGGCAGTGGTTATCAAACTTTTCCTTGCTTAATTCAGGTTCAAGAAAGGCACCCTATGTTAAGTTCAAATTATTTTTTCTTTTAAAAATCAAGTTATTTTTTAAATTATTTTATTAAAAGATTAAATTAAATTGAAAACGGAAATAAAATTATGAAATTTTTCTAATGTGGGGCAACTGCAGCACACACTTTGGTGGGAACTACTGATCTAGGGTATTGTTTTAAGTTTTAAAAATATCGATCCACAATTTTAGCACCAATCTTCATATTTTTATATCTAGAGGAAAAAATTTATTATTTTCTCTTATTCCTTTAAGCTTTTTAAAAGGGAAAGGTCCTGCATATTTACTCATATCGGATTATTATTTACCTAATTTCCTAGAAAAAAAATATTATATTTTTTTTTTTTTGGGGGGGGGGGACACCGAAAATAATTCTTAAGTTTACAAGGTTCGATATAACATAGTTGAGCATCTTCACCTTTGATAAAATTAATTCGAAACAAAGGTGGGCTTAAAATTTAAGTTACAAACAAGATAAAATGTAAAAACCATATACCAATGAAAATAACGTTAGAAATTATTTAGTATTTTAAAATATTGAGTTATTTGTAAATCACCAACTCAAGTGTCGGTGGAGTGCAAGGGAGCTCCTCCCGTTGGCAAATTTATTGTCATGCATTTAATAAAGATGATTATACCTGTTTATTATATTTAATAATTGCAATATATAAATGGCTAGCTTATAAAGGTTACATATTTATGTAATTAAACAAAACAATACTTAAACATCTGAAAACCAATACGTAACTTGACTAACAATCGACAACAGTAAATTATTCTATTCTATAAATTTAATCTGAAAATCATAGACTTAAAAGTATTGTTTTGAATAATTTGCTTATATATCCCTAGACAGTGTCTTTATCTTTTTTCTTTTACTTTATTACAAGAAACAATACATTTTAAAATTTTAAAACAATACATATATAATAATAAATATAATTAAACAGGTGCAGGTGCTTCAGTTGTAGTTCTTCTCGTTGAAAATCCTCCTTCAGGCGGTTCAATGTCATCTTCTGTGAAGACATTTGCATGCATAGAGATCGTCATTTGGATATTCGGATAGGCGGCTTTGGAAGGCATCTCTTGCAATGCTTCTAGCATCGGCTGAATCCATATAAACTGGTTGACGAAATTGATGTTATTTATCTTCACCATTTCATGAACTTCTCTCTCTCTCTCTCTCTCTCTCTCTCTCTCTCTCTCTCTCTCTCTCTCTCTCTCTCTCTCTCTCTCTCTCTCTCTCTCTCTCTCTCTCTCTCTCTCTCTCTCTCTTCATTTCGTGCGACACTTCCAGTCCTAGAAGCTTTATTGTAGTTGATAATTTGCTTGATGAGAGTTCCAGTTTGTGAAGAGTTCGTTATCGTATCCCAGAAGACATTGTACAGTACACCACACCAGAACAGTGGGTCATAAGTACGATCATCAGGTACAAGGATGTAAATGTACCACAGTTAGCAACAAGTGGAATTTGTTTAATCAACTGTCTTCCCTTCAGATGAACACGTTGGAACATATAGTCAGGCAGAGCAGCTGGAATCATAAGGGCTATACGACCAAGTGTTACATCGTCAGGACCGGGATTTTGCTTCCTTGTGACTCCAAGTTTGGTGATTGCTTCATTAACTAGCTGGATTTGGACTGGATCTTTCATATTTTTGAGTATCTTCTCCAGCGAATAGCCTCTGATATGGATTAATGAATCAAGAATTCTTAAATATTTCTTGAAGTCAGCTAGATTTCCTACCTTAGTCCTGAGTTGCGTGAACATCCTTCTTAGATCAACTCCTTCATATACGAAATGAATCCATCCCTCGTGAATTGCGAAACCTTCATTTCCACCGAACAAGTGCACGCTGAGGTCTTCTGTAGTCCAGTTCGCAAAGTTTCTAGCTGCCCTAAGGGATGTACTTGTTCAACTGCAATATCTTCACTACCTACATCTTGACCATCATCTGCTGGATCACCTTGCACAATTACATTCTGGTCTGAAGTACCTGTAGTTGTTCCATCCTGCTGTTGAGTCTGTTGTTGTAATTGTGCAAGTTGTCTTCTGGTTAAAGGAGTCGATGGAATAGGAGTCGTACCTGCAGTCTTCTTTGCTGAACCTGTACCTTTCCCAGTTCCTACTGGAGTCTTTGGAGGCATGTTATCTTGATTATCTGTATGGGGATTGATATCATTATTACGTATGTCCTGTTCTATAGTCAAATTATTATCATTTACAAGTCTACCTCTCTTACCTATTCTTTGTTCTTCCTGGTCTTGCAATCCTCTCTTTTGTCCTCTTTCTGAAACTCTAGTTGCTGCAGCACCTCGTTTTCTTCCTCTCTTCTTTGGGGGCATACTGGAAAAAAAAAATTATTAGCTTACAAAATTAAAATATGAAATAAAATACAATATTTTATTAGTCAATACAAATAGTCTGAAATAAAAAGGTTAAAAACAACAAATAAAATTATTATATTCACAATTTATTAAAACAAAAATAACAATATAAACAATTAAGTTAAAACAGCAAAATGATTTGCAACTAAATTGTTAACTAATTTTTTCTCGTTTTTTCCTGCTAGAGTAAGCAATTTTTTGATGGTTAGGTAGCTTAAATTTCTATGTTGGAATATATCTAGCATTGCATGAAATTTACAGTAAGTCAAGTGGATGCATTCAAAAATTAAACTCTTACTTCGTAAGCTAACGCACGAGCTTCGAACAATTAAAAATTAAAGCTTAAAAAAACGCGTATATGTACCACCATTTCAGACCATAGAAAAGGACAAAACCTTACGCGGTCCCTATAAAAAATTAAGGCATACTGTTTTAAAACTGAAAATATTCTCATTATTTTCGCGCTCACTCTTTTATCCAATTGATTATATTTTTTCTATGTTCTTTATGGAATGTTTGAGTTATCGACTGAGCTGCAGAGAAGGACAAAGTTAAACAATTTGAAAATGAGGCTTAATAATATCTTCATTATGATTTACATAGATTGAAGAGCAACTACAAATCGGTGCACCTACTAAACCAAAAAAGAAAACGATAGTTTTTCATGTAGCTACTAGGTGAACTGGGTAAAAATTACGTAAATGACTCACAGACATACCGACGATGTAGCAAAAATACCTTGTCCCTTTCTGCAATAATGAAGTAATTGACATGTACTAAAGTAATACATATTGTTAAACAAAAGAGATGCTCCACACGCATTCTAAGAACTCCAATTTGTTATACACTTGAAGTAAACAAGAATATATATATTTATTATATTTATATATATATATATATATATATATAGTATTATATATATATATTATATATATAATAATATTATATATATATAATATATATATATATATATATTATATATATATATATATATCAGGGATGGGGAGTCGGGAGTCTAGACGTGTTTTCAAGGGGTAAGGAGTCGGAGTCGGAAGGTCGGAGTCGGAGTCGATTTTAAAAAAAAAACGACTCCTTTCGACTCCCAAAAACAAATTTTTGTATAAACTTTTCACACAAAAAATTTTTGAAAAAACTTAATCGAATTTTTATATAAAATACGTACATTTTTTTTATTTTGACATTTGTTTTGTAGCCATATATATTGTTTTTTAAATTTTTTATATAAAAAAGA
>JABUQX010057657.1:27500-55309 GCA_015478945.1 Trachelipus rathkii
TTGAAGGAACGTATGATGTTTGTGAGGTTGAAGAGATCGTTAAATGCTTCCAATTACTACGATTTAAAAAAGACTGTTTGGAGCCCGGGGGCATTGGAAGTGTTGGACATAATAATATCTTGGTCTAAGGAGAGGGTTTTGTTTAGTGATCATCTTAGATCAGCTCCACTTTTTCGAGCTGTGAACACTTTAAATTTTAGTAGAACCTCATTTCCCACAGTTGCATTTAAAAGACCTAACTGTTTATCATTTTTTTACATCTTGAGACACAAATCTGAACTTGAAGTTATATATTCCTAGAGAAAGATTTTTAACTTCGGAAAAGGAGCTCTTATTTCTTTTGTACAACAACGCATATTTGGAGGTATTATACCTAAACCTTGGAAGCTTGTAACTCAAAAACTATACGTGATACAAGAATTTTAAAATCATTTTCGGAATCTGCATGAAAAATACGAATAGTTTCACCTAATTTTATTTTTCAGCTTACGAAAAAATTTCCCAAAATTTGTTTGACCAGTGTAATCGTACAAAATGTGTGTATGAAATTTTCCATTGGGAGTCGGTAGTCGGAGTTCAGTTTTAAAAAATCGACTCTTGAAGTCGGGAGTCGGTTGTGTGTGGGAGTGGGGAGTCGGGAATCGGGAGGTCGATTATTTTTTTTTTCGACTCCCCATCCCTGATATATATATTATTTGGGCCCGAATTATTTGCGCATATCTGTGGGTTTTATGTAGATAATAATTATAATATATTATATATATATATATATATATATATATATATATTAGGTGGCCAAATTTCGCTTCTCCCTTTCGATTGAAATCTTTTTTGAACATTTAAAAGGATAAGTGTACCGTGTACCATTCTTATGATTTCAGACGTAGGCTGTGGAAGAGGAATCAGATGTTATTTCTCAATGAATTAGTGATATGTTTTTAATTTTAAAAGCTTCACAATTCAGTGAATTTTGAAAAGAAGCGGTAAATGCAGCTTACCAATTAACTGAAAAAATACCTAGAAGCTGTATACCTAAAATGTGTGTTGTTAAAGAATTTCACCGGTGACCGACAGTCAGGGGTTGGCTATACAAATATATAATTAAAAAGAAAATGAATCATACGTTTGGCAACCATCTTGCTAATTGACTCAAGACGGCGAGAATTGAGAAAAAAAAATCAAACTAAAAACTTGTATGTCGAAAACATGCATTGCCGTGAGGGAGTTCGTTGCGGCACAGTTTCTGTTATAACAAATAAATGATGTTCTGTTAATTTACCGTCCACTCTGACTCATGAGGGAACGGCCTAACATTTCCACGAATTACAAAAAAATAGTAATAAGAGACTACATTAGAAGGGAACACATTTTGGAATATTAGAATTCGGCCTTTCAATATTTTTTTCCAGCTTCCAGTTGGTAGTACTGGAAAATTAAGCATTTTCTTGATTGAATTAAAAAAAAAATAAATGGAATGAGGAAAAATGGTTCATACTTATTTTTCATGAATTATAAAGATAAAATCATATAAATACAGAATGGCATATAAAATAATTCTCAACGTAATCGCTTAGAATTCTATATCTAAATATTAGGTGTGGATTACCTGGTTTCTTTCACAAGAGAAATTGCAAAGTGGCCTCCATCATGCCTAAATGTAATAGATGAGTTCTTAAATGCAAAACATTTTACCTACTTTCTAGTTTGCGGAATTAAAATTTTGTTCATATTTAATTTTTTTGGTCAACTACGAAATTATAAATTATTTTTGTTGTTTTATTAATAATGGCTATTGTTTGACAATGAAATTTTTGCAACCAATTTCCTGTTCCGGGCGAAATTAGGCCTGCTCTAATCCATTTCAGAGTGTTTTGTGCCCGTAGTTTCTGTAACGTAAGAAATCTTGATGGCGGTACCGTGAAGGTAACTTTAACCCATTTATATTTAACATTTTTTTATTTCATATATATATATATATATATATATATATATATAATAATATATATTTAATATATATAATATATAATATATGTATGATATATATATATTGATACTATATAATATATATAATATAAAAAGTATATATATATATATGAAAAAATTAAGCCTCTTATCTAGTGTAGGATACTTTTAATACTTTGCATAAATAAATAATTAAATAAGTAAAAATACGGTAGGAATATTTCATAATATTATTTCCCTTCCCCTATTTGTCTTGAGAAAACAGGATTTGAGCAAGACACCTATTCGCGTTTTAAGATCAGACGTGAAAACACCCATTTTGTCATATATTATATATATATATATATATATATAATATATATAATATGATATATAGGATATATACTATTTTGTATATATATATATATATATATATATATATTAATAAGAGGCAAAATAAATGCTAAATATATAAAATAAAAAATATTGATGAATCGATTCTGAAGAAAAAAATATTGATAATTTGTAGATTGTATCGAATAAAATATCAATATCCTTACGGGCATCCCTTGCTTCAACACTTCAATGGTTAACAAAATGGCAGCAACTTATAAAATTAGCTTAATAATAAAATTAGCTTAATAATTCTAAATAAAATAAATAAATAAATAAAAAATAAAAATTCTATTCAAGACATCAAATTGTATCTAAAAATAAATGGTACTCTTAGAACTATATTTTTTAATTAAACAGAATCGCAACAGCCATATCACAATCTATGATGAAAACATGATTGAAGTTTAAAAATTACTATATTTAGAAGAAATATTACTAGTAGCAGTTTATATACTTTGTATATTATAACAAAACTTATTTGGACGGTTTTAAGATATGCAATATATATATATATATATATAAATATATAAAAATATAATATATAATATATATTTATAAACAGTTATAATATATATATGAATTAATAGGCCACTAAATTTCCTTTGTTAGCTTTTGTATACGGATGTAATATAAATTATGGCGACACTACCCTATTTTTATGAAACAACACTAAATATTTGAAATATTCTGTTAAGATGAAAGTAAAAAAAGGTTCGAAAATGAGCCTGAAAAGTTATGGTCTTCAAAATTTATATTACAGGTTCATATTTGTTTATGAGTATGAAGCAATATTTTACCTTAGAGAAATGTTCGTGTGGCATGCATTTATTTACCACTACATAATATTTCAAGATAAGTAAAAAAAAAAAAATTTGATTCCTTTGTATAACAAACAACGGTTTTTAGATCATCAAAATGTGTTGAAAAATTCTATAATTTAGTTAAAATTGGAAAGTTCTATTAAAATATGAATATTATGTGAAACAGCAAATTATCACTCCAGTTAATCTTTGTTATTGTTATGCAATTACATTAAATAAGTCAAATGTTTATATAAATACAAAAAATCTGACGTTTCTGATTTTGACCTTCACAAATTCTCTCCGTGAAAATTATTTTCTCTTATGATCCTATCTTAATGTGTTCATTTTGTTTGATCCTAAATTTTAAAGAATCGAATAAAGGAGGAAGATTATTATTGATTATTATTATATTATTATTATTATTATTATTATTATTATTATTATTATTATTATTATTATTATATTATTAGTAAAGTTAATCTAATCTCCTTCAATCCACTTGTTCCAAACACATTATATATGAGCATGCTAGCTTAGACTATTTAACTAAATCTAATTTTAATTGTCCAGGTTTTTTTTTTTTTTTGATTCGCATAAACCTTCGACAGCAAATTTGGTTTCAATTCGGTAACAACTTTTCCGAATTCTTATCTACTGATTTTAAGATACGAATCTAACTACAACCTGTTAAAGGTATTAGTTTTTAAAATTAATGCAACAATTATATTTATTTAATGCAAAACGATTCGTGCAATTGTAAACGAACTAAAAGTAAAAACACCAATTCTCTTTTATCGCAAACAACATTTGTAAAACATTGTGGTAAATTTACAAATTAAACTAAGAAAGCTACATTGGATAATATTTTTAATATGCCTTCAATCAATTATTATTATTATTATTATTATTATTTAATTATTATTATTATTATTATTATTATTATTATTATTATTTATTATTAAATTAACCCTCATAATATAATAATATATAAATATATTATAATATATATTATATATATATATTATATATATATATATATATATATATATATATATATTATAAATGAGTTATCTATTTTATTACTAGACAACAAGGAAAATTTAATGTTTTAACAAACCGTTCTAGGCAAACCAAAAATAAGAACAAATTCATAATAATAGAAATATATATATATACAGCAGAAGTTAATCTTTAAACAGAAAATTGGATAAAAGGGTTTTCTAACCCTCTATAAATTATGGAAAATTTCTTACACTCAATTTAGAACAAAAGAATCATAAAAATCCTCAATAAAATTAGGTCATTAGAAAGGGTCCACCTAATTCTCTCATCAGTTAAAGAATTTCCTTATCTTAAAAACAACCATACAATTAAATATTTAAGAACTCCGCCTACATTGGTTTATTTTATCCGATCACATGGTCTTAAAAATCTCTTCCTTCAATTATAAACTTTAATCACAACACGTCACAAGTACCTTCTTTTCACAAAATATTTCAGCCTATAATAAATATAAAATGAAACCGACAGCTTCATAAAAAAAAAAAAAATTATCAGCAACTTCCACTCCACTATTGTATTTAAGACAAATTGTCAAAAAAAAAAAAATCAAGTTTCAATCGTTAGTTCATACAATCTGAAAAAGGTAAATACTACTCGAGTTTGTGTTTAAAATTATTAATAGTTAATTTAATAGTTAATTCAGCTAATTTTTGCATGATGTATTTTATTTCTCTATAATTTCCTTTTACTTTTAACTTCATTATTACTTATTATCAGTATTGCTATTATTATTATTTGATTTTTTTTTAAATGATTTTAATATGTTTTAATATCTATTGATATCATGTTTAATATTTTCAAATTTTCTATTTTACGTATACAATATTATTATTATTATTATTATTATTATTATTATTATTATTATTATTATTATTATTGGAAGTAGTAGTAGTAGTAGTATTGTACTGATGTTTCTCTTCAATCATCTCAAGTATGAGCTTGATCAATTCACTTTTTGTATACCTAACGCTATGTCAGTACTACTTTATTTTTAATTGGTTTAAATTTTGTTTAATTATTCCAATTTTTTTTTTGTTTTAATTTTGTTTATAAAATACATATTTTTTGCTTTATAGATAGAGTTCTGAGATTTGAAATTGCCACTGTTAACCTGATTAGTACTTTTAAATTACTAATCATTTTAACAAGTCTTAGAATTTAGTTAATTATTTAAGAAATATTTTAAGAAATATTTTTGATTGAATTATCATTGCCTGTTTATTTTCGGATAAGAAGGAAGTCTGGAACACCGCTCCTTTGCGCAAGTCATATAATTTATTTTAATAAAGAATTATAAGCTAATATATATATATTATATATTATATAATATATATTAGATATATATAAATATAAAGTATATTTATATATATATATATGTATATAAATTAAATATATCCTCTCGCAGGAACAGGTCTTTCCAAGCCACAATGATTTCTCCCATGGATCCTATCGATCTCTTCCAAAGCCATGCCACAACAATCTTCCTCAATCCCCTTTAAAAACTCCAACCACTTCTTGAATACCCTTGCTAACTTATCCGCTTTGTTTTCTTCAGACTTTACCGAATTAATGTTTATTTTCATCTCAAATTCCTCCAATATATCTGAAATGATTCCCAAATTCCTTTTTACCAAATTTTCTGCAGCACCTTTTGATCTCAATCTACAATCCATGCTAATCGCATTCCTAACCCAGTTTACCACCGTCTTCGAATCGCACATTATTTCTACCTCCTTAATACTCCATTTTATGCATAAATTCAAACCTTTTAAAACCGCGTCCAGTTTTGCAACATTTATGTGACTGCAATCCCTCTTCTTCCTCAGCCAACAAGCATCTTCTACTATTTTCCCATCAATTTCCAAAGCCGCCCCATCGCTAAATTTCTAGCGTCGCACCATATCTTTCCCCTACCTGAGTCACCCACGAATCAATCTCCTTTCACAGGTTCATTCAAACCCACCTCCTTCACAACTTTAACCAACAGTTCATTACATTTTTTCCTATGTCGTCACTCCATTTTTTTCCTTCCGCGATCCTTTTCAACAAATTGCAGATCACTCTTGACCATCCTGCAATTGGATAATGCCCAACCAACCTTCCACAGACAGAGAACAACTCCCTCCTAGAAATCTTCATTATTTAATCAATTTTAGGCTGATCGCTCCCCCTTCTAAATTCTATTTCACCATTGTCTCCATTAAAAACTTATTCCGAGTACTCTTCTCCCCCCCACCTCCTCCGACTCCTTTGAGACCAACCCGAATTTCAAAAGATGTTTCCTAACACTACCGTCAATGTAAGATTCCGTCCCCTCAAAAACTCTCCTGTCCTTTTCCCTCACTCTTCTTAAAATCTTCGTCATAATCCTCGGCACACAGCACAGCACAATCCAAATCCTAATCTCGTCAAGCAGTAAGTTTTCCCTTTAAAGTTCACAAGTTGATGCTTCAAAAGGCTCTTATCGACTCTTATCTGCAAGTATGCAGCTTTTAAATCAACCTGTTTTCTCCCTCCTCTCTTTTTTCTCTATTTCCTTATCGACTCATAGCACACTTCAACTTCATCACCAGTGTGGCACGACACGAATTTATTCAATTCTCTGTAATCTAAAACCGGTCTAACTTTACCTTTGTTAATTTGTTCCACCGCCATTAACGGCAATAAACCATTCTCCTAATAACCATTCCATTCCACCAGAATTCCCTCTCTTATCCATCCCATCACTTCGTCAAATTTATCTTTCACTCCTTTTTCAAATATGCTTAATAAGGTAAAGCTCTATTTGTTTCTTCAAAACTTGGCTCCTTATCCTTCCATTTCCATTTTATGAACAAAAATCAAATAAAATATTACCAACGAAAGCGTTATTATTGTATTTCACACACTTCATTTACACTCTCGGCTCCTTCTTCACAACCACTGTTTTTCAAGCTTTCAACACCAAAACTGATGCCGTTTTTTTTATATCGTCATCTCCCACTCAAACTCGATATAATGAAATATCTATAGAATTCACCTTTTCAATTGTTCTTCTTCATCATCTTCTCTAACACCAAGAATTCAAATTCAACCCCTTCGATTTCAATGAGCACAGATCCTCTACCAACTCTCTCCACTGCCCTCCCATCAATGCTTATAATTCTATCTCCACCTCTCGCAATACTACCAAATTTTTTTGAAATTAAAGACTTTGACCACAAAGAGTCTACCAGCCCGTACGCCCACTCACCATTAATCTTTACATCTATGAAAGGCAATCCGCTGAAGGCACTGTTTAAGGGAATATTTCCAGCCCAATATCCCCTTACTCTCCGTTTCCTTGATTTGAATTACACATTCTACTAGTATGACCCCTTTTTCCACATGAGAAACATGATGAATTGATCCACCTATAATTCCTTCTTAGATGCCTATCACCGCAAGCATGACAAACGATTTCTTTTAAGTAATGTTTCTGCTCTAACGCGCTTGCTCCATAATTGCAGATGTTTTCCGTATTGATTACCGCACTTGCTCTACTTAATATCTCCTCAATACCACAACTCTCTATGTTGTCTCACTTTTAATTCCTTCGATCTTCAGGAAGACCGTTGTTATCGAAAATAATCTTTCAGCAGTGTTCCTCCCCAATGCATTTACTCCCGGACCTAGCACCTCCTATTCATTCATATAAACCCATATGTTTCATCGCACCACCTCCCCCTTCATCCACACAGCTGCGCTGAGCCCAAGCCAACGACATGGCTCCCTCTCCGAACCCATACCTCTCTTCTTAATCTCTTTTCTTGATTACCTCTGCCCCAGACCCATTCTCTCTCTCCCTGACTCGCAGTTCAATAACAGCCAGACGCCCTCTTTCCCTGTAGTACGCATCATCACATCGCTGACTTCCTCATCTCTTTAGCTAATTCGACTTTCAAAATCCACGACTCCAAATCTCCCACGCCGTCAAAAGGCTTTTACCACGTCAAAAATTTAGAAGCTGTTCGAAGTCACTGGAAATACAAGAACAATTTTCGGTTAAATAAATTATTTAAATACTATTTATTTAAAAAAATATTAGAATATTGGCTCTAAAGTTAAAAGTAAAATAAAAATATTTATTTGCACCATATTTCTTACTTTGCAAAAGTTAAAATAGCACCCAGCTAAATCAGTATTTGTCAGTATATTTCCGATAATGAATGTCTAAGAATTCATTAATTTTTCTAATTTATTATAGATTACAATGATCAAAATTCGAAATTTTTTCTTTATCTAACATATCAAAGTTATCATCTTAATCTTGTCTACTAATTTTGTATCACCTGATAGTATTTAACATGTATATGAATTAAAAATTTAAATGCAAAATCTAGCTCTATCAATTCAATTGGGCAGTCCAAAACAGGCTGTGTACAGCCTGAACAGTTAAAACTAAACGAATTGTTTTTTCGTTTGTCAAAATTTCAAACAAAAATGAGCCTACACTAGTTAAATATATAATTAGTTCGTGATATGCAACTTTTCTGTCTGAAAATTTAAATTCCGATGTTAATGTGTTTGCGGAGACAAATAAGTGTGTTGAAACATTAAATAATAAATATGTCAAGTATGATCTTCAATGATGTGGGATTTTAATGTAAGACCTAATGTGCCACGATCTATGTATGCTGTATTGGGTCTAAAAGAATTGTCCTTCCTTTCCTAATCCGAATTGAAATGCTTGAATCACCGCTTGTGTTAAATCTTTAGTTTACTTGATTGAAAGTTAATTTTAGAATACTTACTAAAAATACCCAAATATGAGGGTGAACTGCTCCAACGGTTTTTTGAGCTGATTGTGGAAGCTCTCACCATTATCTGTTTGCGTTTAAAAACGCTGATAAGCGAAGGTCCGATACCCTTTACCCAGGCTCTTCTTATTTAAGCCAAAGTTTTTTGAAGCTCTAATTATTGGGACTTTATTATAAAATATTTCCACAAGATATGTATTTCTAAGTAAAGGAATACCTTATTAATGTTTGTATTATCTAGATACTTTGTGTATTTTTTTCAAGTTAAAAATTAAATTAGAAACAAAATATAAAAAGATATTACTAGCATTGCATTTGATAACATTGACATCTATGTCTTTAATCATTTGTATGATTCTTTGAACGGCTCTAGAAATGAACTGTTCTGGAAGGACAGGAACAGATTAAGCAAGACGAAGAAATTTCAAATATTCACTTTCTTTACATTGTTTAAAATTATAATTTTGCTTTATGAAATATAAATATAAATTTTAGCATATGGAAATACAAGAACAATTTTCGGTTACATAATTTATTTAACTACTATTTATTTAAAAAAATTATTAGAATATTGTTTCTAAAGTTAAAAAATTAAAATAAAAATATTTATTTTGACCATACTTTTTTTCTTACTTTGCAAAAGTTGAAATAGCACCCCGTTAAATCAGTATTTGGGTATGTTTCTGATAATGAATATCTAAGAATTCATATAGTGTTCTAATTTATTATAGTTTACAACGACCAAAATTAGAAATTTGTTCTTTTTCTAAAATATCCAACTTCTTTATCTAAAATATCTAGCTTCTGTTTTTTCCTTTTCTTTTTTTTATTTTTTATTTTTTTCTTGTCTCATCTGATAGTATTTAACATGTATATACATTAAAATTTTAAATGGAAAATCTTTGGAGTACCTAACTCTATCAATTCAATTGTGCAGTTCAAAACAGGCTGTATACAGTCTGAAAAATTAAATCTAAACTCTAATTGTTTTTCTTGTCAACATTTCAAACAAAAATGAGCCTACACTAGTTAAATATTTAATTGGTTCGTGATATGCAACTGTTCTGTCTGAAGATTTAAAATCCGATGTTAATGTATTTGTGGAGACATAATTTTGTTGAAACATTAAAAAATGAATATGTCAAGTATGATCTTCAATGATGGAGAGATTTTAAACTCTGATCTAATGTGCCACGATCTATTAATGCTGTATTGGGTCTAAAAGAATTGTCCTCTAAATTTTCCCTAGATTAACCACAGTCTGCTATAATATTTTCATTTTAAAATTATCTGAATTTCTTGATGAAGGTTAATTTTTGAATACTTGCTTAAAAATACCCAAATATTAGGGTGAACTGCTACCGTTTTTTTTAGCTGATTGTGGAAGCTCTCACTATTATCTGTTTGCGTTTATAAACGCTGATAAACGAGGGTCCGATACCCTCTACCCAGGTTATTCTTATTTAGGGTAGAAGTTTATGCAACTGAAATTATTTGGATTTGATAATAAAATATTTCCACAAGGTATGTATTTCTAGGTAATGCAATACCATATTTAATGTTTGTTGTATCTAGATATTTCGAGTATTATTTTTAAGTTAAATATCAAATTAGAAAAAATATAAAGAAAATATTACTAGCATTGCGTTTGCTAACAATGCCATCTATGTCTTTAATCCTTTGTATGATTCTTTGAACAGCTCTAGGAATAAACTGTTCTGGAAGGAAGGGAACAGATAGAGCAAGATGAAGAAATTTCATATATTCACTTTCTTTATATTGTTTAAAATTATAATTTTGCTTTATGAAAGCTAAATATAACTATTTTAGCATATGGAAATACAAGAACAATTTTCGGTTACATAAATTATTTAAATACTATTTATTTAAAAATATTATTAGAATATTGTTTCTAAAGTTAAGAAAAGTAAAATAAAAATATTTATTTGAACCATACTTTCTTTCTAATTTGCAAAAGTTGAACTATCACCCAGTTAAATTAGTATTTAGATATGTTTCTGGTAATGAATGTCTAAGAATTCATTAAGTGTTCTAATTTATTATAGATTACAACGATCAAAGTTAGAAATTTGTTCTTTATCTAACATATCAATGTTATCATCTTAATCTTGTCCCCTAATTTTTTTTGTATCATCAGATAGTATTTAACAAGTATATACACTGAAAATTTAAATGGAAAATCTTGTGGAATGCCTAGCTCTATCAATTCAATTGTGCAGTCCAAATATAATGTATACAGCCTGAACAATTAAAACTAAATTTGCATTGTTTTTTTTGTTTTTCAACATTTTTAACAAAAATAAGCCTACCCAAGTTAAATATATAATTGGTTCGTGATATGCAGCTGTTCGGTCTGAAGATTTAAAATCTGATGTTAATGTGTTTGTGGAGACAAATAAGTATGTTGAAACATTAAATAATGAATATGTCAAGTATGATCTTCAATGATGAGCAGATTTTAATGTATTATCTAATGTGCCACGATATATGTATGCCGTATTTTTTCTATAAGAATTGTCCTTCTCTAAATTTTCCCTAGATTAACCACCGTCTTCTATAATGTTTTTATTTTAAATTTATCTGAATTACTTGATGAAAGTTAATTATTGAATACTTACCTAAAAATACCCATATATTAGAGTGAACTGCTCCTATCGTTTTTTTGAGCTTGATTGTGGAAGCTCACCATTATTTGTTAACGTTTATAAACGCTGATTAACGAAGGTCCGATAACCTTTACCCAGGCTCTTCTTATTTAGGCTAGAATTTTTTGCAGCTAAAATTATTTGGACTTTATAATAAGATATTTCCATAAGGTGTGTATTTCTAGGTAAAGAAATACCTTATAATGTTTGTTGTCTCTAGATATTTTGAGTATGATTTTTAAGTTAAAAATTAAATTAGAAACAAAATATAAAAAAATATTACTAACATTGCGTTTGCTAACATTATCATCTATGTCTTTAATCATTTGTATGATTTTTTGAACGGCTTTAACAATGAACTGTTCTGAAAGAACGGGAACAGAAAAACAAGACGAAAAAATTTCAAATATTTAATTTCTTTACATTGTTTAATATTATAATTTTGCTTTATGAAAACTAAATATAACTATTTTAGCATATGGAAATACAAGAACAATTTTCGGTTAAATAAATTATTTAAATACTATTTATTTAAAAAAATTATTAGAATATTGGTTCTAAAGTTAAAAGTAAAATAAAAATATTTATTTGGACCATATTTCTTACTTGCAAAAGTTGAAATAGCACCCAGCTAAATCAGTATTTGGGTATATTTCCTATAATGAATGTCTAAGAATTCATTAAGTGTTCTAATTTATTATAGATTACAACGATCAAAATTAGAAATTTGTTCTTTATCTAACATATCAAAGTTATCATCTTAATCTTGTTCCCTAATTTTTTTTGTATCTGATAGTATTTAACAAGTGTATGCATTGAAAATTTAAATGGAAAATCTTGTGGAGTACCTAGCTCTGTCAATTCAATTGTGCATTCCAAAACAGGCTGTATACAGCCTAAACAATTAAATCTAAACTCAAATTGTTTTTTTGTTTGTCAACATTTCAAATAAAAATGAGCCTACGCAAGTTAAATATATATTTGATACGTGATATGCAACTGTTCTGTCTGAAGATTTAAACTCTGATGTTAATGTGTTTGTGAAGACAAATAAGTGTTGAAACATTAAATAATGAATATGCCAAGTATAATCTTTAATGTGTGGTCTAATGTGCCACGATCTATGTATGCCGTATTGGGCCTAAAAGAATTGTCCTCTAAATTTTCAATAGATTAACCACCGTTTGCTATAATATTTTCTTTTTAAAATGATCTGAATTTCTTGTTGAAAGTTAATTTTTGAATACTTTCCTAAAAATACCCAAATATTAGGGTGAATTACTCCTATCGTTTTTTTTGAGCTGATTGTGGAAGCTCTCACTATTATATGTTTGCGTTTAAAAACGCTGATAAACGAAGGTCTGATACCCTTTACCCAGGCTATTCTTATTTAGGACTGAATTTTTTGAAGCTGAAATTATTTGGATTTAATAAAATATTTCCACAAGATATGTATTTCTAGGCAAAGCAATACCTTATTAATGTTAGTATTATCTAGATACCTTGAGTATTTTTCTGTTAAAAATTAAATTAGAAACAAAATATAAAAATATATTACCAGCATTCCATTTGCTTACATTGTCATCTATGTCTTTAATCATTTGTATGATTCTTTGAACGGCTCTAGGAATGAGCTGTTCTGGAAGAACGGGAACAGATAAAACAAGACTAAGAATTTTCAAATATTTACTTTCTTTACATTGTTTAAAATTATAATTTTGCTTTATGAAAGTTAAATATTACTATTTTAGCATATCGAATTACAAGAACAATTTTCGGTTACAAAAATTATTTAAACACTATTTATTTAAAAAAATTATTAAAATATTGTTCCTAAAGTTAAGAAAAGTAAAATAAAAATATTTATTTTGACCATACTTTCTTTCTTACTTTGCAAAAGTTGAAATAGCACCCAGTTAAATCAGTATTTGGGTATGTTTCTGATATTGAATTTCAAAGAATTTCTTAAGTGTTCTAATTTATTATAGATTACAATGATCAAAATTAGAAATTTGTTCTTTATCTAACATATCAAACTTGCCATCTTAAACTTGCCACCCTATTTTTCTTTTCTTATCTAATAGTATTTAACATGTATGCACATTGAATATTTAAATAAAAAGTCTTGTGGAGTACCTAGCTCTATCAATTCAATTATAAAGTCCAAAACACGTTGTATTGTATACAGCCTGAACAATTAAAACTAAACTCGAATTGTTTTTTTGTTTGTAAACATTTCAGACAAAAGTTAGCCTACACTAGTTAAATATATAATTGGTTCGTGATATGCAACTGCTCTGTCTGAAGATTTAATATCCGATGTTAATGTGTTTGTTGAGACAAATAAGTGTGTTGGACCATTAAATAATGAAAATGTTAAGTATGATCTTCAATGATGAGCAGATTTTAATCGTTTGCCAGGATCTATGTATTTTGTATTGGGTCTAAAAGAATTGTCCTCTATATTTTCCCTAGAGTAACCAACGTCTGATATAATGTTTACAATTTAAAATTATCTGAATTTCTTGATGAAAGTTAATTTTTGAATACTTACCTAAAAATACCCAAATATCAGGGTGAACTGCTCCTACCGTTTTTTTGAGCTGATTGTGGAAACTCTCACCATTATTTGTTCGCTTTTATAAACGCTGATAAACAAGGGTTCGATACCCTCTACCCAGGTTCTTCTTATTTAGGCTAGAATTTTTTGCAGTTGAAATTATTTAGACTTGATAATAAAATATTTCCACAAGGTATGTATTTCTAGGTAAAGTAATACCTTATTAATGTTTACTGTATCTAGATTATTTGAATATTATTTTTAAGTTAAAAATTAAATTAGAAACAAAATATAAAAAAAATTACTAGCATTGCGTTTGCTAACAATGCCATCTATGTCTTTAATCATTTGTATGATTCTTTGAACAGCTCTAGGAATGAACTGTTCTGGAAGGAAGGGAACAGATAAAGCAAATTGAAGAAATTTCATATATTCACTTTCTTTACATTGTTTAAAATTATAATTTTGCTTTATGAAAGCTAAATATAACTATTTTAGCATATGGAAATACAAAAACAATTTTCGGTTACATAAATTATTTAAATACCATTTATTTAAAAAAAAATTTAGAATATTGTTTCTAAAGTTAAGAAACGTAAAATAACTTTATTTGGACCATACTTTCTAATTTGCAAAAGTTGAAATATCACCCAGTTAAATCGGTGTTTGGGTATGTTTCTGATAATGAATGTCTAAGAATTCATTAAATGTTCTAATTTAATATAGATTACAACTATCAAAATTAGAAATTTGTTCTTTATCTAACATACCAAACTTATCATCTTAAACTTGTCACCTAATATTTTTTTTTCTTGCATGTCTCATCTGAAAGTGTTTAACATTTATATAATATGAAAATTTAAAGGGAAAATCTTGTGGGGTACCTAACTGTATCAATTCAGTTGTGCAGTTCAAAACAGGCTGTATATAGCCTGAACAATTTAAACTAAACTCGAATTTTTTTTTTTAGGCAAAAATGAGCCTACACTAGTTAAATATATAATTGGTTCGTGATATGACACTGTTCTGTCTGAAGATTTAAAATCCGATGTTAATATGTTTGCGGAGACAAATAAGTGTGCTGAAACATTTAATAATGAATATGTCAAGTATGATCTTCAATGATGAGCAGATTTTAATGTATGATCTAATGTGCCACGATCTATGTATGCTGTATTGGGTCTAAAAGAATTGTCCTTCTCTAAATTTTCCCTAGATTAACCACCTTCTGCTAAAATGTTTTCATTTTAAAATTATCTGAATTTCTTGATGAAAGTTAATTTTAGAATACTTACTAAAGATACCCAAATATTAGGGTGAACTGCTCCTACCGTTTTTTGAGCTGATTGTGGAATATCTCGCTATTATCTATTTGCGTTTTTAAACGCTGATAAACGAAAGTCTGATACCCTTTACCCAGGCTCTTCTTATTTAGGCCAGAATTTTTTGAAGCTGAAATAATTTGTACTTGATAATAAAATATTTTCACAAGATATGTATTTCTAGGTAAAGCAATACCTTATTAATGTTTGTATTATCTAGATACTTTGAGTATTTTTTTTATGTTAAAAATTAAATTAGAAACAAAATAAAAAAAATATTGCAAGATTGCATTTGCTATTATTGCCATCTATGTATTTAATCATTTATATGATTCTTTGAACGGCTCTAGGTATGAGCTGTTCTTGAAGGACGGGAACAGATAAGAAGACAAAATTTCAAATATTCACTTTCTTTACATTGTTTAAAATTATAAATTTGCTTTATGAAATATAAATATAACTTATTTTAGAGTTTGGAAATACAAGAACAATTTTCGGTTACATAAATTATTTAAATACTATTTATTTAAAAAAAATTATTAGAATATTGTTTCTAAAGTTAAAAATTTAAAATGAAATTTTTTATTTGGACGATACTTTCTTACTTTGCAAAAGTTGAAATAGCACCCAGGTAAATCATCAGTATTTGGGTATGTTTCTGATAATGAACTTCAAAGTATTCATTAAATGTTATAATTTATTATAGGTTACAACGATCAAAATTAGAAATTTGTTCTTTATCTAAATTATCAAACTTGCCATCTTAAACTTCTCCCCGGGAATTTTTTTTAATTTTTTTTTTTAAATAGTATTTAAATAGTTAATGTGACCGAAAATTGTTCTTTTATTTCCATATGCTAAAATAGTTATATTTATATTTTATAAAGAAAAATTATAATTATAAATAATGTAAAGAAAGTGAATATTTGAAATTTCTTCTTGCTTTATCTGTTCCCATCTTTCCATAACAGCTCATTCCTAGAGCCGTTCAAAGAATCGTACAAATGATTAAAGATATAGATGGCAATGTTAGCAAATGCAACGCTAGTAATATTTTTTTATATTTTGTTTCTAATATATTTTTCAACTTAAAAAAATACTCAAAGTATTTAGATAATACAAACATTAATAAAATATTGCTTTACCTAGAAATACATATCTTGTGGAAATATTTTATTATCAAGTACAAATAATTTCATCTTCAAAAAATTGTGGCCTAAATAAGAAGAGCCTGGGTAGAGGGTATCGAACCTTCGTTTATCAGCGTTTTTAAACGCAAAACGATAATAGTGAGAGCTTCAACAATCAGCTCAAAAAAACGGTAGGAGCAGTTCACCCTAATATTTGGGTATTTTTAGATAAGTATGCAAAAATTAACCTTCATCAAGAAATTCAGTTAATTTTAAAATGAAAGCATTTTAGCAGACGGTGGTTAATCTAGGGAAAACTTAGAGAAGGACAATTCTTCAAGACCCAATGCATCATAAATAGATAGTGGCACATTAGATCTTACGTTAAAATCTCCTCATCATTGAAGATCATACTTGACATATTCATTATTTAATGTTTCACCACACTTATTTGTCTTCGCAAATACATTAACATAGGCTTTTAAATCTTCGGACAGCACAATTGCATGTCACGAACCAATTATATATTTAACTAGCCTAGACTCATTTTTGTTTCAAATGTTGACAAAAAAAAACAAAAAAACATTTGGATTATTATAAAAATTGTCCAGCTGTAGTGCCTGTTTTGAACTGCACAATTGAATTGATAGAGTTAGGTACTCCAAAGATTTGTCACATATTAAAATTTCATACGTAATATAAATGTTAAATACTATTAGATGAGACACCAAAAAAATATTAGGTGACAAGTTTAAGAAAATAAGTTTGATATATTAGATAAAGAAAAAATTTCTAATTTTGATCGTTGTAATCTATAATAAATTAGAACAGTTAATGAATTCTTAGGCATTCATTATCAGAAACATACTAAAATACTGATTTAACTGGGTGATATTTCAACTTTTGCAAAGTAAGAAAGAAAGTATGGTCCAAATAAATATTATTATTTTACTTTTCTTAAATTTAGAAAATATTCTAATAAAATTTTTAAATAAATAATATTTAAATAATTTATGTAACCGAAAATTGTTCTTGTATTTCCATATGCGAAATAGTTATATTCAGCCTTTGAAATAACAGCAAATTATAATTCTAAAACATTGTAAAAAAAAGATGAATATATGAAATTCTTCTCTGCTTTACTGTTCCGTCCCTCCTAGAACAGTTCATTCCTGAGCCGTTCAAATGAGTGAAGCACAATTATGCATAATCGTTTTCAGATTAATTCATAGTAATCTTTTTTTTAATATTTTGTTTCATTTAATTTTTACTTAAAAATACTCACAAAATATCTAGATTACAAGCAAACATAATAGGTTATTGCTTGTTTACCTAGATATATATATAAGCTTTTGGAAATATTATTATCAAATGCCAAAATTCCAAGTCAGCAAAAAATCAGCCCCAATAAAGAAAAACCTGGTAGAGGTATCGGACCCTCGTTTATCAGCGTTTATAAACGCGAACAAATAATGTGAGAGCTTCCACAATCAGCTCAAAAAAACGGTAGGAGCAGTTTACCCTGATATTTGGGTATTTTAGGTAATTATCAATAATTAACTTTTATCAAGAAATTCAGATAATTTTAAATTAAAAAAACATTATAGCAGACGTTGGTTAATCTAGGGAAAATTTAGAGAAGGACAATTCTTTTAGACCCAAAAGAAAATACATAGATCTTGGCAAACGATTAAAATCTGCTCATCATTGAAGATCATACTTAACATTTTCATTATTTAATGTTCCAACACTTATTTGTTTCAACACACTTATTTGTTTCAACAAACACATTAACATCGGATTTTAAATCTTTAGACAGAACAGTTGCATATCACGAACCCATTATACTATATTTACTAAGTGTAAGGCTCATTTGTTGGTCTGAAATTGTTCACAAATCAAGAAAAATACATTAAGAAGTTAGTCTTTAAATTGTACGCTCGTATCAAACCTGTTTTTGACACCTTAATAATAGATTTTACTTTGCTCGAAAGAGATGAATTGTTCCATTTAAATATCAATGTAAATACTCATCAGATTAAGACGGAAAAAACAATTTGGTGGCATATTTAAGATGGTTTTGATATGGTTACGATGAAAGAACAATATTTCTAATTTTGATCGCTTGTAATCTATAAAATTAGAACACTTACTGATTCTTTGAAAATTCATTCATCAGAAACAATACCAAATGCTGATTTAGAACAGGAGTGCTATTGTCAAGTTTTGCAAGTAGTAAGTAACATTATGGTCAACACTAATATTTTTATTTTACTTTTCTGGTTTTTAAAAATATTTTATAATCTTTGTTAAAATAAATAGGTATTTAAATCTACTTCTATTATATAAATATATCTGTTTTAATCTGTCGCATACGTTAAGTTTAACTTTCAATAAAGCAAAATTAAGTTTAAAACAACTGTAAACAGAAAGTAAATATTTGAAGCAGTTTCTCGTACTTGTTGATTATCTGTTCCCAGTTCTTCCCAGAAAGCTCATTCCTAGAGCGTTCAAAGAATCATACAGATGATTAAAGACATAGATTTCAATGTTAGCAAATGGAATCGCTAGTAATGATGTTTATTTTGTTCTCAATTATTTAAACATTTAAAAAAATATTCAAAGTAGCTAGATAATTGGAAAATTATAAGTATTGGCTTAAATACTATTTATATCTGCTGTCGGACATTATTCTTATTTTCAAGTAAGAGTAATTTCAGTTTCAAAAAAAAAATTTCTGGATTATTGAACAATGAAGCCTTTGTAAAGGTATCAGAAGTACGTGCGTATCGCTCATAAAACGGTAGAAACAGGTTCACCCCTAAATTTGGTATTTTGTAGGTAAGTATTCAAAAACTTAACTTCATCAAAAATTCAGATAATTCTAAAAGAGAACATTTATACTGCAGACGGTGGTTAAGTCTCAGGGAAAATTTTATGGAAGTGGGGACCCCCCAAATTCCCCCCCCTTTTTTTTTTTTTTTTTTTTTAAGAAACCCAATACAGGCACATAGATCCGTGGCCACATTAGATCATACATACCTCTGTAATTTCTACAGAGCTCTTGTAAGTCCTATTGAAGGAGCCAACAAAACTAAGATCAATCTGTCTGACATGACAACATTCAAGCATGCTCAATTACCTAATCTAGGCCCCTATTTTACTATTGTACCTATTCTTTTATAATGCATCTATATAAATACAAAAGAGTAGAGGTGCTCCAGCTAATTCCCTCCTCGCCTAACACCATTTCTTTGTCTCCATCTAGTATGATGAACATTAGTTTTAAACGAACATGACGGCACACTGGTTTGTGTGGAAAATATGAAACTAAAAATATCTGATGCTTAATTTCAGGAATTTTCCTTTCTCCTTCCTCTCTTCCTGCTAAATTCCAATTTCTTAAAGGAAATGTTATGATTGAGACTTTAATCAAATGCCTTCGAAAAAAGGCCCTAAGAATGCCCACATACACTTGGGTTGAACTCCCTCGATGTGATTGCTGCAATTGGCTCCTTCTAACAAACGATCGCAGTCTCTGTCTGAGGTAATTGCTTCTAAATAATCAATCGCCATGTTGCCCTAATCATTCCAGATCGACAATCTTTATCCTACCAAACAGCCAGAAAGACAGATGAACATCTCATTCACTGCGGTTCATAATTATTGGAATCGCCAACAATTTCCGTATTATCTTTAGTAATCGGGTTATCGAGCCTTCCAATCAGGGTATCACAATGATATGATTGCTGCATCATACTATACATTCATGAATTGTTGCAATCATTTTATTCAATTTTTCCCGTTCCAATAATTCAAATGATATTGTGAATTCCCATCTGAACCTAAGTTGATTCATTTTATTATTTAATTAATTCCAAAGCCAGTGAGACAAAGTCCAAAACACCTGACATTTTTTCTGTTTTCTTATACTTTTAAAAAGCATTCTTAGTGTCAGTTTATGTTTGAGTAATGGTCAAAGACTGTCTCCTTTTATTGCGAGAATGAAATTCCGGCTATATTTCCGATGCATTTCTCATAATCTTTAATTACGTAATATTTCTTACCTCTGTTTTTCAAAATCATATCTACTTAATTGAAAATTTTTAACCGATACTAAACTTTTGGCAACATTTTTCTTCTTATCTCGTTTTCCTCAATCTAATTTTAATTCAAAAATTTAACAAAAATTAGCTCGTGATTTACACATTTTGTCAAATTCTGTACCCTGGGCTTTTTCTTCACCTTTCTTTTTTTCATTCCTAAATCATCATTATTAGCTTAAAATAATAAAATCTCTTAATGTTTTTCAATATCGATTTGACTTGAAAATCTTTAAGCATTTTAAGACTACAGGAAACACTTTTTACTTGCAGTTTGTAGAACTTTACCTATATATTTTTATACCAATGTTTTATCTGACTTAAATGTTTACTCATTGCTTTGCCAGTTATCACTTATTGCAGAAAGGCAAACCTCCTTTCTAAAAAAATATGTATTATGCATTTGGTCAGTTTATAATTAGCATACTCATTTTTCTTTTCAAGATGTGATATTTAAAAAATATAAACTGCATATTAACATCTTCACAATCCAATAATTGATTACAATCTCAATTTTTAGTTTACAGGACATAGGAAAATGAAATCGACAACTATGATAAAATATAAAGTATGCCACTTCAATTCAAAAATGACTCAAGTTCCCTGGAACATCAATACATTGATCTAACCAAGACTCGTATTATGTTCCATATAAGGGAACGAATTTTCAGGTAAAACTTATTATCACCTATAAAATAAAACAGTGCACAGACGAATTTGTTAAATTTGTTTCTGTCCTTTTCATGAAAATATGTGATCCTGTATAAACAAAAGGTGCTAGTTACATTTCTGAAAACCAAACTCTCATGCCGTACCGTTTTCTTTTTTCTTTTTCTTTTTTTCTTGTACGACACGCCATATTATGCATACGTTGGGTGTGCATTGAATTGTAAACAGTGTCGTTGATTATTAATAAGCAAGCCAACAACACAACATGACCGAATTTGGTCTTCTTTCCACTGTTAAGGCAATGCGTTGGTGTGTTCCCTTAAAAGATCAAGCAATATTCAAGCAAGCATACTTTCGATTTCCATCGCCCTACTGAAACGCTTGTTCAAACATAGAGATGTTCTGGTGAAACCTTTTACCATGCTCATCATCACTAATTGCGCCAAGGTTTGGGGGAAAGAAATCCAGATGCGAGTTCCATAGAGTGTAGTTTTAAAGACAATTGCAACAATACACGAAAGCTAAGTCCACCACTGTTGACGTACAAGTATCAAACGTTTTCAGGCTTCCATTTCCAAGGAACTCTGGAGCACACTGATGCTTGAATGCTAGCCAACCTGCTTTTTTTGTTTTTTTTTTATCTTCGCAGTTTCCTTTCCGAACATCCAAAATTTAGGAGATAAAATCTTTGGGGGTCAATAAAAACCTTCCTACATTGGTTTACTATGCGTAAGTGACCTCACCTGCTCACAAGGATTGCAGGTATCCTCCGTTGCGATTCGGCCTCCACTAAATTTTGTGCAAAAGTTTTGTGCTGACGAGTAATGCAACCCGAATGCCACACCTTCTTCTGTCAAAGAAACAGATTTTAATCCGCTAACAACATAGTTCATCAAAACCAAGGATAATTTAAATGTGCAAACGGTGATTAGAAAGACAAACTCGCGGATTCACGAAGTTGGTTCATGTGATAGTTTTTTGGTCCCAGGATCTGAAATCATCGTCTTGAGGCCACTTTTTCCGAACGTAATGATTTTTTCTGCCGCGGCTGTATCATCATTCGCAGAGGAAGCAACAGAATTTTGTATATCCTGTTGCATGCCTGCTAATAGTCCAATGACCTTAGGTTAGGTGAGGTGAGGGTAGGTTAAACTAGGTTAAGTTAGGAATGATAACATCAAACGTTTCCTTTGTATTTGTAGACATAGGCTCATCGAAACAGACGGAAAAGCTTGCTATAGAAAGTAGACTGCCTGCGACTACGTTTCAGAGAATTCAATAACACAAGGCGAACACTACTGCTGTTATGCTCTGTCCCAATGGCCTATGCCCAGAGTATCCATTCAATCACAGCATATACAATCATCTTTCTGCGCAAAATATTGCAAAACCTGCTTGTCTGCCTCTAGAAATGACTACTGTTTAACCTTCTGCTCATGAAATCTCTACGCCCTGAAGCTAGCCATCCAGCTTTGAGTCTGTTTGTGAGAGCTTTTGATCTCGTACACAAGATCGTTAAGCTCTTGTGTGATTTCATGATGTGAACATGGTCATAGATGTTGATGGCTCAAAGTCAGGATCTTGATACCACCTTTAGGTTTCATGACAGTAGGGGTGCCTTCTGAAGTCAACGAGTCAAAATTCATGCGAGAAGCTGTAGGTACAGGTAAAGATCATCTGAATGAGGAACTGATGGCATGTGGTGTGTAAGGTTTCGGATACTGGCATACAATGGTGATTGCAAATTGAAGAGAAGCCCTGCTATTTGTCATAACAGCGAAGTAAACCAATCGTTAGCGTGGATTTTGCCGTTCACGCCAAAGATCTCCATAGGTACGCAAATTTCATACGGCTGACGTTTCCTTTAAACCGCAGTTTCTCAGATTTCCTGGGCACATGAGCAGCATAACATGTGGAACTCAAAGGACAACAATTCCTGGTCCCCAGTACAGTACTAATCAAAATAGCTGATACGGTGGCCAGACGAAGGCTGAATATTACATACTAGATATGGTATCTAATAGAGATCTTAAATCAATAGGAATAAATAGCCTTCGATCTAGTACATGGGAGAGAGATAGGTAAACGAAGTTGTGTGCGAGCAGAAGATAGGGAGGTACTACTACAGAATACACGAAATACACATAAGATAAGAGTATGTGCTATTAGGAGCGAGATGGGTCTATGTGTAGTATAAGTAACGAGTGTAATGTATATATGACTGCTTCGCGCGAGATATCCAGGACAGACATTAGGAAAAGTGGGGATGTTTAGTATAAAGAAGACGAAACTAAATATATAATAGCGGCACGAAAGACGAAAAGTAGGTGATATAATCATGGATAGAAGGTATATTCGTATGGAATTGTTGAAACGACGATTTTGTTGTCTACACTGACGTGCCATTATAGGAAGAACTTGAGCGAGCATATTATAATTTCGGTGTTATAATATTATTTCCTATCAGTATGTTTGCAATTAAAGCATTATTTATAATAGCAAGTATGATAGAGATAATGCGTATCTTAGGAATATCTATAAATATATAACTAATCAAATATATATATATATATAATATATATATTATAATATATATATATATTATTTTTTTTTTTACAGTTATCAACCACCGCTCACGGGCAAAGCCCCTATCTCAGAGGCGGGTGTTACACTCAACAAACTTTCAACTAACGCAAATTACGCAGTGAGCACAGACGCGGCTTTAAAGTGACGGGAGATTTAATTGGAAAGTAGGAAAACACACGAAGTGGAAGAGAATTCTCACAGCAACAAGGTGGCAGAAGAAGAGGCACCGCAGCGAACTACGTCTGGAGTTGCTAACAGGAGCACCGCAACGAACTAGTGCCGACACAGCACCCCTTTTTCGTGCTGCGAGGGCGTCCGTAAAAAGGAGGCGGCACGCTGAGTGATAACTCCCTCGAGCACCTGCCGCTACGGGACTCCCTATACGAAAGAGATAAAGCACCAACCATCACGCCGCAAAGTAGAGGGTTCAACGCTGTAACTAGAAACGTACAGACATTCTAAGTCTTTTTTAGCCTGTTGACTTTCGACCCCTATCCAGAAAGCCGGGTGACAACACTGAGCCCCCCCAGATTGAGAACAGCAGTACTTCCATACAAGGGCGGATGAGACCTGTGTATAGTGGAGTAACTGAAAGAGGAAAAAAAGTCTCTCGCAGTCACACAGAACATTCCCACGTTTCTGTCTTGAGGCGCCCTAGAACCATTTATGATGGAGGTTTTCACAAGACATTTTTTGTTTTATGTTATAGGCCAAGGAGTTTAAGATTGTCTAACAGAGAGACGAGAGGGAGAGCGCGGGCCGGGAAAGAGATAGGAAAAGTTACGAAGGTGTCTTAAAGGGAGATTGTAGAACGTTGGGTTTGTTTAAAGAATTAAGAGTTTTCACAAGGTTGGCGAGCGACCCCACCCGAAATTCATCCAGATCAGCGAGAATGGAATCGGTAAGATAAGACGAGAGGAGATTCTAGAAGTAAAAGAAGAGAGAGAATTGAAATGAGCGTTGAAGAATGAAAGGGTCGAGTCGAGTCGCATATGAGTGGATAGAGTTACGATCTTTAAGAAAAGATCATTAATGAAAGCAGGAATAAAGCAGGAATAAGACAGCAACCCTGAAACACCACTATGACAGAAGAAGGACAGAAGAAGTCGCCGCCATCACAACAACAGCCCGATATGTGAGCGTTTGAAAGAAAGCTAAACATAAGTAAGCAACCAGAGAAGGAGGAAATCCCAAGGAGGGGAGCTTGGAGAGCAGATCTCCCACAACTGTCCGTGTAAAAAGACATTTGAATATGTCAAGCGGCCCGACCACGCAAGTCTCCCCGTAATTCCTGAGGGTGGAAAACCCATAAATCGGTTTTTAGATAGGAATGTATATGCCAGTAGACCTCGGCGCCGAAAGCCGTACTGGCGATTCGAAAGAAGTGAGAGACCAGATGGTCTAAGAAATCGAGAGTGACGAAGGGTCAAAGATCTTAGCATAGAATACAGGTTAGAGCCTTTGGATGAAAATCGAGGTTAGAGACATTTAGAGAGGGAACATAATCAGGTTGGACATATGCCCAAATCCACCACTGAGGGAAAGTGCTAGTATCGAGGCATCATAGAGAATAAAGTTGAACGAGAGGAGGCCACAACGGCGAAGCCTTACACTCCCTCAATAACTTGCGGACGGAATCCATCCGGGCCCACCCGCCTTCCTAACGTTAGTAGATTTCAGGAGCCCATGCCCCGATCAGTTGTAATCACAGGCAAGAGGCATAGGACAACCTGAAGAAGAGAAGGAGGGAGAAAGGACATCGCAGAAATCGTCCCATGGTTTGAGGTTGAGAGGAAAATAGGTAGGCTGAAGAAGATTGGGCCCTTGTCATTGAGAGTTAAGCAACAGACCTATCAGATCGAATAAGAGAGAAAAGGCAGATTTAACAGAAGTTGTTGGAGATGTTCTTGGCACAGAGCCAGAAAGATTGTAATCAGTAAAGCTAGCACCAAGGAGGTTGCACTTTTTTGTTTGATGAAAGTCCGGCTTGGCTCGTCGAAGAGTATCCCCTGCAACGAATTCTAGCTGAATGAAAATTAGCGAGAATGATAGGAGAAAGAATCGAGAATTTTCCCCCGATAAACGCATGCGTCCTCTCAGCCTGACGATAGGCCGAGAGCAAGTACGATCGCCAAGCATGGAATGAGGAAGAGAAGATTGAGTTGAAGAAGGAAATGAACCTGCTCATACCCAATCAACGCAAATACAGAATGCTCCTCACCTTGTCGAGAAGCCGAAGTCGTCACCAGAGGAAAGCAGTCATTCCAATTAATAACGCTACGGTAGAAGCATCGCGCAGAAGCCCCCCAAGTCGCCCGATCAAAAGTGCCAGAACGACGCAGAGGGCAGGAGGAAGCCGTGTTGGCGAGCAAAGTTATTAAAATCTAAAGAGACTCATACAGGTTGTGGTCAATGTACCAATCAGGAGCGAAGAGTGGTGTATTAACGAGAGACAGAGGACTTAGTGTGAAACCATCGTAGGTCAAGGTGTTTCAAGAATGGCTTGGGACGATCCGAATGGTGTGTTGTTCTTATTAGTTGCTCAGATTCGGTTCTTGAGATGCGAATGATTCGCCTCCTCCCCAACCTAAATTCAGTAGAGAGGATTCACCAACGTCATTCAGGTTGTGTTACTTGAAATCCCGCTACCGATAGAGGACCAGATTATGGAAGAAGATATAACAAGTCCTCGTGAGAAGTACACCGGTCAGATATTCAAAAATAAGGCGTGAAATATATATATATACATAAATGATTATATATATATATATATATGACATATATATAATATATATATGTATATATAATTAATATATATATATATAATAAAGAATATACAATCATATATGATTATATATATATATTAATATAATATGATAAAGATATATATATAATATATAACTATATATAATATATATAACTATATATAATATATAATATATATATATATTATTATATAATATATATATATATATATATATAAGGATGTAACAAAGAAAATAACTATGAATAATATATATATATATATATATATTATATATAACTATTATATATAGATAGTATAATATAGTAATAATATACATATATAATATATGCATAATAATAATATATATATAAATATTATATAAATATATATATAATAATTCCACCTTACCATTCTGCTTCCAGTCAGGCCCTACCGAGCCTTGTAGTGGGGGCGCGCCAACCCTCCGCTTCCTTGGTTCTATCCCAATCACGATCAATCGCCCATCACTCATCCATGTGCAGCGCAGCTGGGTGTCCTCAATGAAAATCCTTCTACCTGGTATCTCTCAACGCGTCATCCGCGGTCTTTTTTTCCCTCGGATCTCACTCACTCCGGTCCTGACCTCCCACGACCTCCGCTGGCAACCCTCGCCGCATCCCATCCCAGGATGCCCCCATCTACTCGACTGCGTCCACTTTAGTCATCATGGTTACACCACATCTCCCCCGGCCCACATCTCGGTGGGACCTGTCTCACCGTCTCTCTCCGTGTTCCAATCACTGTCCCGGCACTCATCCCGCATGTTGAATTTCCTACCCCTCCTTCTCCCTGTCATGCCTCCTTCGTCTCTGCCCCATGAAACAAGTATCTGGTCGTGCAACACTCCCTAGTATATGCTCTCTTCACTCTTTGTCATATATTTATCTTTCAAGATGGGTAATACTGCTCTTACAGTCCTGCCATACGCTCAATCCTACTCGAATTTACTTTGCACACCCCCCTTCCTCTTCCAAGGTGCTTCCTAATACTTTATACTCCTATCCCAGA
>JABUQX010057658.1:0-28087 GCA_015478945.1 Trachelipus rathkii
ATGTGGATAGATATAAAATCTAGGAAGCACTTGGAAGAAGGGGGGTGTGCACAAAGGAAATTATGAGTAGGACTGAGCAGTATGGCAGGACTTTGTAAGAGCAGTTAACCCCATACTGAAAGACAGTAGATGAACAAAGAGGTGAAGAGCAATATACGAGGGAGTTGACGCCGATACGTGTGTATTGGGGCAGAGACATGGGCATGAACAGGAGAAAGGAGAGTAGGCAATTCAGACAGCGAGATGAATGTTGCGGACAGTGATTGGAAAGACGACGAGAAGACAGAGTGAGAAACGAGAAGTGAGGGAGAGTGTGGGGGTGAAACCCATGATGAATAAAGTGACGCAGCAAGACGTGAGATGTGGGACACCTGGAGAGGCATGCGGGAGAGAGAGTTTGCCAGCAGGAGTGAGGTAGAGACCGGAGTGAGTGAGACGAGGGGAAGACCGGAAGAGGTGGAGAAACACAGTAGAGGATTCATTGAGAAAACACCAGATGCCTGCAATGGAGAGCTGGATGCGGATGGTATTCGTGCTGGAATAGCAACAAGGAAGCCGACAGTTGGCCCCACGAACAGCTCGTAAGCCTCGACTGGAAAGAATGTAACAGATGGAATTATATATATATATATATATAATATATTATATATATATATATAATATAGTATATAATATATATATATATATATATATATACTAATATATTATATATTATTATATTATAATATATATATATATTTATCATATCATGTCATGTCATTTAAATCAATTAAATATATAAAAAATATTATATATATATATATATATATATATATATATATTATATTATAATATATATATATATATAATATATATATATATATTTATAGTATATATATATAATATATTATATATATATAATATTATATATATATATATATATATATTAATATATATATATACTATATATTATAATATATAATATGATTATATATATATAATATATAATAATAAATATTATATATGTTTCACGCCTTTTTGATTCTACTACTTCCTCACGAGACCTGTTATATCTTCTATCAAATACTGAGGTCCTCTAATCTAGGGGATTCCAACTGTACACAACACTGAATTGTTGGGTTCTTTTCATACTGATTTTAGGTGGGAGGAGGCCGAATCATTCACATTCTCACGATCTTGGAGCATAATTAAAGAACCAACACCATTCCGGATCGTCTCTAACCATTCTGAACACCCTTGACCCTATGTTTCACCACTAGTCTTCTCTCTATAAAATACACCACCTCGCTCCTATTGGTAAATCGACCACAACCTTATATCTCTCTTAATTTTTATACTTTCTCTCCAACAGCTCCATCCTGCCCTCTGCGTACTTTCTTGCACTTTAATCGGGCCCAATTGGGCCGATTGGGGGCTTTGCCTTCTACGCTAACTATACATTGGAGTGACTGCTTTGACTGGAAAGCTTCGGCTTCTGCGACAAGGTGGGAGCTGTAATGTTGATGGGAGCAGGTTCATTCCTCTTCAACTAAATCTTCTCTCCTCATAATCCATGCTTCGATCGTAATGCTCTCTCGGCCATGTCAGGCTATGAGAAACAAATGCGGTATCGGGTGAAGAAATTCTCGCTTCTCCTAACTCTCGCCTAATTTCATTCAACTAGACATCGGTTGCAGGATATCTCTTCGACGAGCAAACGCGGACTTCATTCAACAAAAGTGCGCTAAACCTCCTGGTTTCTCTACTGATAATCTTTCTGCCTCTTGCCAAACAACATCTCCAACAACTTCTGTAAATCGACCTTTCCTCCTCTTATTCGACTCCTGATGGTTCTGTTGCTAACTCTCCCACCGACAAGGCCATCCTCTTGCAGCCTCCTATTCTTCCTCTAAATCTCAACCCACTGACTATTTCTGCATTACGCTCTCCTCCGCCTCTCTTCTCAGCTGGCCCATGCCTTGCCTGCAGAATACATTTGACGGGTGCCTGGCTCCTCGAAATCTATGAACGTAGGTAAGAGGCGGTGCCCGGATGGCATTCCCCCGAGTTTTGAGGGAGTGGTGCTTCCGTGCTGGCCCCTCCTCTCGTCAACTATATTCTCTATATCCTTCAATACTAGCACTTTCCTCAGTGTTGGGAAGCGCGCAATGTCCAACCTAATTCGAAAAAAGGAAGCCGCTCTGATCCTTCTACCTATCGCCATGCTCAACCTGTATTCTAACGTCTAAGATCTTTCGAACAACACATTCTGTCGACGAACCATCTCACTATTGCTATGAGAGCCATCACATGGACTCCTCATTCGACTTCAGGCTTGCCGCAGGTCCGCCAGTGACGGCCTTCGGCGCTCGAGGTCTACTCGGTGAACATCAGCATTTCCTATCTAACCGCATCTTATGGTTATCCAACTCCCTCAGCGAATACGGAGACTTGGTGTGCGCCGCATGGACATATTAGCAAACATTCTGACCGGGGTATCGGAACGCCGATTCACTGGCTACCACAAACATCCCCGCCTTTGAGGATTCCTCCTTCTCTTTGCTTACTATGTGTATAGAGCCGTGTCTCTTTCATAATCGCTCAACTATCGCTGTTGGTTGGAGGGCGACGCTCTTCTTTCTGCTCCAACTAGATGAGTAACAGTCCGGAGTTCGCTGTCTTATCTCTCATAACTTATACGAGTTCCTGGCCTTGTCATTGATGCAACTTCTCGTCTCCACATTCGAAAAACTCATACCACTCATACCGATAGACTCGGACCCTTCCATTCTCAGCACGTCATTGCCCAATTCATGCTCCTTCTTTTACTTTCGAGAAGCTGCAATCCTCACCGCTCAATATAAGACCAGTCCTATAATCCGATTCATTCTCGCTGATCTGGATAGAATTCCGGGTGTGTCCATCGCCACAACCTCGTGAAAATTTAATCTTTAAAACCCAGATCTCTACAAAATTCTCACCTCTCTAAAGACACCTGTCTAGGCTTTCCTATCCTCTTCGACGAGGTTCTACTCGTCTCTCCTGTCTGAACCAACTATATACATGCCTTGGCCTAACATAACCAAACAAATGTCTTGGAAATCTCACATCACAGCGGTTGCTAGGGCGGTCCTCAAAGAAACCCTGGGAAGTGTCTGTTTTAAGACTGCGAAGACTTTGTTTCCTCGTCACGTTTACCCAGTCTATAAAAGGTCTCAGTCCCCGCCCTTGTATGGAGTTACTTGCTCTCACTATCTGGGGCTCAAGGGTTCGGACCGAATAGCGGCTGTTTGGAATAGGTCGAGTCAAAGGCTAAAGACCTTATAAACTGTCCTGTACTTTTCTAGTTCACTTGATTCTCTATCTTTGCCCCCATTTGGGCGGGGGCCCGGTTTTTTTGCAAAAAAAATGTTGGTGCTTTATCTCTTTTCCTATAGGGTGACCGTAGGGCAGGATGCTGCGAAGGGACTTTCCACCGCCGTTGCCGCCTCCGTTAAGACGCCCTTCGCACACAGGGGTGCTGTGTGCCGCACATGAGTTTTGTGTTGATGTTAGCAACTCCAGACCTAGTTCGCTGCGGTGCCTCCTTCTTTGCTTTGCTGCCACCTCTGTCTGTGGAATTCTCTTCCATCTCTGTGTTCCTACTCAATTAATGCTCCACTTTAAAGCCCGCTCGTTGCTCATCTGCGTAATCGCGTAGTTGACAGCATTTGTGAGTGTACCAGCCCCCCTCCTTGAATAGGGCTTTATGCCCGTGAGCGGTGGTGATAATGTAAAAAAGAAAAAATATATGATACTATATATATATATATATTATAATATTATATATATATATTTATATATATATATTATATATATATAATATATATATAGACGGTATATATAATTTTAATTCAAACATAATAATAGGAAATAATTATATACAAAATATTATATCTGTATTTCTTTATAATGGCCACGTCAGTGTAAAAATAATCCTAACCTATTTTTGTTATGTGTGTGGAGATCTTACATTTAAGCGCAACAATGTAGCTTGTCACCATTAGTTAGAAAGGCTTTGAATTGTACTTTGGACCAGTACTGTACTGGACCAGGATACCGAGTTCCACATGTATGCTGCCATCATGGTTCCAGGAAATCTGAAACTGGTAAAAGGAAAGACGGGTACCGTATGAATTGCTGTACTATGATTTGGGCGTGAACCGGCAAATCACGTAACGGATTGTTACTTCTGTTTGACAAATATGCAGGGGTTCTCTTCAAAATTCAAAACATTGTATCCAGTATCCAAACCTACACACCACAATGCATCCAGTTCCTCATTCAGATGATCTTCCTGTACCTACACCTCTCGATGAATTTACTGTTGACTCAGAGGACGACCCCTCTGATCATGACACAAGGTATCAAGATCCTGACTTTGAGCCATCAACATCTATGACATGTTCACATCATGAAATCACACAAGAGCTTAACGATCTTGTACGAGATCTAAAGCTCTCACAAACAGACTCAAAATTGCTGGATTCTAGGCTTCAGGGCTAGAATTTATGAGAAAGGTTTAAACAGTAGTTCATTTAGAGGCAGACAAAGACAGTTTTGCAACTATTTTGCGCAGAAAGATAGCATTGTATATTGCTGTGATGTGAATGGATTATTGGGATAGGCATTGGGACATGAGCATAAACCAGCAGAGTGGCGCCTGTTTATTGATTCCTCTAAACGTAGTCCCAAGGCAGTGCTACTTCTATAGGCAATGCTTTTCCGTCTGTTCATGTAGCCTATTCTACAAATACAAAGGAAACGTTTGATGTTATGAGTTCTATACTTAACCTAGTTAACCTACACATTTGTGGGGGCCTGAAGGTCATTGGACTATTAGCAGGCATGCAACAGGATATACAAAATTCTGTTGCTTCCTTTGCGAATGGGATAGCCGCGACAGAAATAATCACTACGTTCGGAAAAAGTGGCCTCAAAGACATGATTTCAATCCTGGGACCAAAAACATATCACATGAACCACTTGTGAATCCGCAGTTTGTCTTTCTTCCACCTTTGCACATTAAACTTGGTTTGATGAAAATATTTGTAAAATCTCTTGACAAAGAAGGTGTGGCATTCTTGCATCTCAGCAACAAATTCACAAATTTAAGTGAGGCCAAGATAAAAGAAGGGGTTTTTATTGACCCCCAAATTAAAGCAATGTTCAATGATGGATAGTTCGAAAGGAAACTGTCAGAAGGATAAAAAGCGGTTTGGCTAGCATTCAAATCAGTGTGCTCAGGTTCCTTGGAAATGAGAAAGCTGAAAACTATGAATATCTTGTACGTCACATGGTGGATTGCTTTCGTGATATAGGTTGCAATATGTTTAAAACTACACTTATGGACTCGCATCTGGACTTCTTCCCCCAAACCTTGGCGCAATTAGTGATGAGCATGGTGAAAGGTTTCACCAGGACATCTCTATGTTTGAAAAGCGTTTCAGTAGGCGATGGAATGAAAGTATGCTTGCTGAATATTGCTGATCTCTTATAAGGAACACACCAACAGATGCCTACAAGTGGAAACGACCAAAAATGTCATGTTAGTGTGTGCTTGCTATAATAATCAAGACACTGTTACAATTCAATGCAACAATATGCATAAATATGCGTGTGTACAAAAAAAAGAAAAAGAAAAAAGAAACGGTACGTGATGGAGCTTTTTGGTTTTCAGAAATGTAACTAGCACCTTTGTTTCTAATTACTGTTAAAACAATCTAAAGAAGAAAAAAATTTAAAATTCGTTGTGCACTGTAATTTATTTATAGGTGATAATAGTTTGCCGAGTGACTCATTCACTAATTTGTCTCCGGCACGTAATACGACGTCTTGGTTAGATCATGTATTGTGTTCAGGGAACTTGAAGATATTTTTGATGAAGTGCATATTTTATATGATCATAGTTTGTCTGATCATTTTCCTATGTCCTGTAAACTAAAAATTGAAGATTGTAATCCATTTTTGGATGTGAAGTGTTAATATGAGTTTTAATAGGAATAAACTCACGGATTGCAAGAGGAAAAATGAGTAATGCTAATAATATTGACTACGCCAATGAATAAAATATTGTTTTAGAAACAGGGGTTCCTTTCTGGCACCTAAGTATAACTGCAGCAAGAATAAACATCTAATTCAGCAAATAAACATTGTATAAAGCAGTATATGTGTAAAGTCTCAAACTGCAAGTAAAAAAGTTTCTGTAGTCCATAAAAATGTTAAAAAATGTACGCCAATATGGTATGAAAAGATTAAGGGATCGTTTTATAAAGAGGCAGAAATTGGTAATTCTTAGAGAATGACAAAAGAAAGGAGAAAAACGTCAAGGCTAACAGATTTGACACAAATGTGTAAACACGAGCCTAAGTTTAAATTTGAATTAAAAAAGTAAGATGAAGGAAACAACGCGATAACGAAAGTGAAAAATTGTCCAAAGTAGCTGGTAAAATAGAAATTAATTTGGACCTATGTTAGTAACGGAAGAGACGTAAATAAAGAGACGTAATAAAGATTGATGAAGAAAATGATGGAAATCAAGCGGAATTATTCTCGAATAACCTTAGAAAAATGTTTGATGATAGATCTTCCCAATTTCACACTAAAAATGCTTTTAAAAGCTCATTCGCACAGAAGTTTTATGATTATTCACTGCTTGGAAATAAAAATTAAATAATAAAATGAATCCAACCTTTAGGTTCAGATGGGATCACTATATAATTTGCAATTTGGAACGGAAGAAGATTGAATAAAATGATGCAAAATTCATGAACTGTAATATATGCAAATGCAAATCATAGTTTCCATGTGACCTATGAAGGCTTCCGATAACACCCGAGTCATAAAAGATAATACGCGAATATTCAGTTGGATTCCCAATAATTATAGACACGCATGATGCCACAGCCACCCTCTGTCTTCTTAACAAGCGCTAGTTTGTGACCTAGGATTAAGATGAGTCCCATCACTTGGAATAGCAACATGGATTTAGAAGCAATTACTCACAAGACTGCGATCTTTGTAAAGGAAGACAATGCAGAATACATCGAGGAGTTTCACCCATGTATGTGTCGGCATCTTAGGCCTTTCGAAGGCATTTGATAAAGTCAATCATAACATTTCCTTTAAGAAATTGGAGAATTTGAGAATTCCTGAAATAATGCATAATATTTTAGTTCATATTTCCAACAACCAGTTTGCTCATGTTAAGTTCAAAATGTATCATATAGAGGAGAAAATCTTATCTCCAAGAGGCAGACAGCAAATGTAACTTTTGTACACCATATAACTTATAAAAGAATAGGTAAATAGTAAAATAGGGGCTAGATTAGGTATGAGCATGTATAATGTTGTCATGTACGCAGATGATCTAGTTTTGTTGGCTCCTTCAATAGGACTACAAAAGCTCTTAGAAATTACAGGGTAATGTATGATCTAATGTGCCACGATCTATGTATGCTGTATTGGGTCTAAAAGAATTGTCCTTCCCTAAATTTTCCCTAGATTAACCACCGTCTGCTATAATGTTTTCTTTTTAAAATTATCTGAATTTCTTGATGAAAGTTAATTTTTGAATACTTACCTAAAAATACCCAAATATTAGGGTGAACTGTTCCTACCGTTTTATGAGCTGATACACGTACTTCTGATACCCTTTACAAAGGCTATTCTTATTAAGGCCAGAATTTTTTGAAACTGAAATTACTTGTACTTGAAAATAAAATAATTCCACAAGATATATATATTTCTGGGTAAAGCAATACCTTATTAATTTTTGTATTATCTAGCTACTTTGAATATTTTTTAAATTAAAAATTAAATTAGAAACAAAATATAAAAAAATATTACTAGCATTCCATTTGCTAACATTGAAATCTATGTCTTTAATCATCTGTATGATTCTTTGAACGGCTCTAGGAATGAGCTGTTCTGGAAGAACGGGAACAGATAAAACAAGACGAAGAAATTTCAAATATTTACTTTCTTTACATTGTTTAAAACTATAATTTTGCTTTATGAAAGTTAAATATAACTATTTCAGCATATGGAAATACAAGAACAATTTTCAATTACATAAATTATTTAAATACTATTTATTTTAAAAAATTATTAAAATATTGTTCCTAAAGTTAAGAAAAGTAAAATAAAAATATTTATTTTGACCATAATTTCTTACTAACATTGCAAAACTTGAAATAGCACCCTGTTAAATCAGCATTTGGGTATGTTTCTGATAATGAATTTTAAAGAATTCATTAAGTGTTCTAATTTATTATAGATTACAACGATCAAAATTAGAAATTTGTTCTTTATCTAACATATCAAACATCTTAAAATTGCCACCAAATTTTTTTTCCGTCTAATCTGATAGTATTTAACATTGAATATTTAAATGGAAAATCTTGTTGAGTACCTAGCTCTATCAATTCAATTATGCAGTCCAAAACAGGTTGTATACAGCCTGAACAATTAAAACTAAACTCTTAATTATTTTTTTGTTTGTCAACATTTCAGACAAAAATGAGCCTACACTAGTTAAATATATATAATGGGTTCGTGATATGCAACTGTTCTGTCTAAAGATTTAAAATCCGATGTTAATGTGTTTGTTGAAACAAATAAGTGTGTTGAAACAAATAAGTGTTGGAACATTAAATAATGAAAATGTTAAGTATGATCTTCAATGATGAGCAGATTTTAATCGTTTGCCAAGATCTATGTATTTTCTTTTGGGTCTAAAAGAATTGTCCTTCTCTAAATTTTCCCTAGATTAACCAACGTCTGCTATAATGTTTTTTTAATTTAAAATTATCTGAATTTCTTGATAAAAGTTAATTATTGATAATTACCTAAAATACCCAAATATCAGGGTAAACTGCTCCTACCGTTTTTTTGAGCTGATTGTGGAAGCTCTCACATTATTTGTTCGCGTTTATAAACGCTGATAAACGAGGGTCCGATACCCTCTACCAAGGTTTTTCTTATTTGGGCTAGATTTTTTTGCTGCTGGAATTATTTGGCCTTGATAATAAAATATTTCCAAAAGGTATATATATATATCTAGGTAAAGCAATACCATATTAATGTTTGTTGTATCTAGATATTTTGAGTTATTTTTAAGTTAAAAATTAAATGAGAAACAAAATATAAAAAAAATATTACTAGCATTGCGGTTGCTTACAATGCCATCTATGTCTTTAATCATTTGCATGATTCTTTGAACGGCTCTAGGAATGAACTGTTTTGGAAGGACGGGAACAGATAAAGCAAGATGAAGAAATTTCATATATTCACTTTTTTTACAATGTTTAGAATTATAATTTTGCTTTATGAAAGCTGAATATAACTATTTTAGCATATGGAAATACAAGAACAATTTTCGGTTACATAAATTATTTAAATATTATTTATTTAAAAATTTTATTAGAATATTTTCTAAATTTAAGAAAAGTAAAATAATAATATTTATTTGGACCATACTTTCTTTCTTACTTTGCAAAAGTTGAAATATCACCCAGTTAAATCAGTATTTTAGTATGTTTCTGATAATGAATGCCTAAGAATTCATTAACTGTTCTAATTTATTATAGATTACAACGATCAAAATTAGAAATTTTTTCTTTATCTAATATATCAAACTTATTTTCTTAAACTTGTCACCTAATATTTTTTTGGTGTCTCATCTAATAGTATTTAACATTTATATACGATGAAAATTTAAATGGAAAATCTTGGAGTACCTAACTCTATCAATTCAATTGTGCAGTTCAAAACAGGCTGCATACAGCCTGAACAATTTAAAATAAACTCGAATTGTTTTTTTTTTTTTTTGTCAACATTTGAAACAAAAATGAGTCTAGGCTAGTTAAATATATAATTGGTTCGTGACATGCAATTGTGCTGTCCGAAGATTTAAAAGCCTATGTTAATGTATTTGCGAAGACAAATAAGTGTGGTGAAACATTAAATAATGAATATGTCAAGTATGATCTTCAATGATGAGGAGATTTTAACGTAAGATCTAATGTGCCACTATCTATTTATGATGCATTGGGTCTTGAAGAATTGTCCTTCTCTAAGTTTTCCCTAGATTAACCACCGTCTGCTAAAATGCTTTCATTTTAAAATTAACTGAATTTCTTGATGAAGGTTAATTTTTGCATACTTATCTAAAAATACCCAAATATTAGGGTGAACTGCTCCTACCGTTTTTTTGAGCTGATTGTTGAAGCTCTCACTATTATCGTTTTGCGTTTAAAAACGCTGATAAACGAAGGTTCGATACCCTCTACCCAGGCTCTTCTTATTTAGGCCACAATTTTTTGAAGATGAAATTATTTGTACTTGATAATGTAATATTTCCACAAGATATATATTTCTAGGTAAAGCAATATTTTATTAATGTTTGTATTATCTAAATACTTTTAGTATTTTTTTAAGTTGAAAAGGATATTAGTAACAAAATATTCAGTTATATTAATAGCGTTGCATGTGGTAACATTGCCATCTATATCTTTAATCATTTGTACGATTCTTTGAACGGCTCTAGGAATGAGCTGTTATGGAAAGATGGGAACAGATAAAGCAAGAAGAAATTTCAAATATTCACTTTCTTTACATTATTTATAATTATAATTTTTCTTTATAAAATATACAAATAACTATCTAAGAAGAGGGAAATAATAGCCAAAGTTTATATAAGATTAAGTATGTAACATATTGAAACCAAACAAGAAAATTACTGAGTTTAGACATAGGGAACGAATTTTTCTTCCCTGTTTTGCAAATGACAATGTGATGACATTCTACAATAATGTTTGTGGCCTAATGAATACTTTGAAGTTCCCATATGAGCCACAGAAGTGGAGACTTTTTGTAGATGCCTCAAAATACAGTCTGATGGAAGTTCTCCTCCACAATAGGGATATAATGCCTTCTGTTCCAATTGCCTATGCAAGTATGATTAAAAAGTCATTTGATATTTTGAAAAATATGCTGAACCTAATCAAATATAGTGAGCATAAGTGCCATGATATTGAGTATGCAACAAGGCTACAACAAATATGGATGTTTTTTTTACGTCTGTTCCCGTCCTTCAAGAACAGCTCATACCTAGAGCCGTTCAAAGAATCATATAAATGATTAAATACATAGATGGCAATAATAGCAAATGCAATCTTGCAATATTTTTTTTATTTTGTTTCTAATTTAATTTTTAACATAAAAAAAATACTCAAAGTATCTAGATAATACAAACATTAATAAGGTATTGCTTTACCTAGAAATACATATCTTGTGAAAATATTTTATTATCAAGTACAAATTATTTCAGCTTCAAAAAATTCTGGCCTAAATAAGAAGAGCCTGGGTAAAGGGTATCAGACTTTCGTTTATCAGCGTTTAAAAACGCAAATAGATAATAGCGAGATATTCCACAATCAGCTCAAAAAACGGTAGGAGCAGTTCACCCTAATATTTGGGTATCTTTAGGTAAGTATTCAAAAATTAACTTTCATCAAGAAATTCAGATAATTTTAAAATGAAAACATTTTAGCAGAAGGTGGTTAATCTAGGGAAAATTTAGAGAAGGACAATTCTTTTAGACCCAATACTGCATTCATAGATCGTGGCACATTAGATCATACATTAAAATCTGCTCATCATTGAAGATCATACTTGACATATTCATTATTAAATGTTTCAGCACACTTATTTGTCTCCGCAAACATATTAACATCGGATTTTAAATCTTCAGACAGAACAGTGTCATATCACGAACCAATTATATATTTAACTAGTGTAGGCTCATTTTTGCCTAAAAAAAAAAATTCGAGTTTAGTTTAAATTGTTCAGGCTATATACAGCCTGTTTTGAACTGCACAACTGAATTGATACAGTTAGGTACCCCACAAGATTTTCCCTTTAAATTTTCATATTATATAAATGTTAAACACTTTCAGATGAGACATGCAAGAAAAAAAAATATTAGGTGACAAGTTTAAGATGATAAGTTTGGTATGTTAGATAAAGAACAAATTTCTAATTTTGATAGTTGTAATCTATATTAAATTAGAACATTTAATGAATTCTTAGACATTCATTATCAGAAACATACCCAAACACCGATTTAACTGGGTGATATTTCAACTTTTGCAAATTAGAAAGTATGGTCCAAATAAAGTTATTTTACGTTTCTTAACTTTAGAAACAATATTCTAAATTTTTTTTTAAATAAATGGTATTTAAATAATTTATGTAACCGAAAATTGTTTTTGTATTTCCATATGCTAAAATAGTTATATTTAGCTTTCATAAAGCAAAATTATAATTTTAAACAATGTAAAGAAAGTGAATATATGAAATTTCTTCAATTTGCTTTATCTGTTCCCTTCCTTCCAGAACAGTTCATTCCTAGAGCTGTTCAAAGAATCATACAAATGATTAAAGACATAGATGGCATTGTTAGCAAACGCAATGCTAGTAATTTTTTTTATATTTTGTTTCTAATTTAATTTTTAACTTAAAAATAATATTCAAATAATCTAGATACAGTAAACATTAATAAGGTATTACTTTACCTAGAAATACATACCTTGTGGAAATATTTTATTATCAAGTCTAAATAATTTCAACTGCAAAAAATTCTAGCCTAAATAAGAAGAACCTGGGTAGAGGGTATCGAACCCTTGTTTATCAGCGTTTATAAAAGCGAACAAATAATGGTGAGAGTTTCCACAATCAGCTCAAAAAAACGGTAGGAGCAGTTCACCCTGATATTTGGGTATTTTTAGGTAAGTATTCAAAAATTAACTTTCATCAAGAAATTCAGATAATTTTAAATTGTAAACATTATATCAGACGTTGGTTACTCTAGGGAAAATATAGAGGACAATTCTTTTAGACCCAATACAAAATACATAGATCCTGGCAAACGATTAAAATCTGCTCATCATTGAAGATCATACTTAACATTTTCATTATTTAATGGTCCAACACACTTATTTGTCTCAACAAACACATTAACATCGGATATTAAATCTTCAGACAGAGCAGTTGCATATCACGAACCAATTATATATTTAACTAGTGTAGGCTAACTTTTGTCTGAAATGTTTACAAACAAAAAAACAATTCGAGTTTAGTTTTAATTGTTCAGGCTGTATACAATACAACGTGTTTTGGACTTTATAATTGAATTGATAGAGCTAGGTACTCCACAAGACTTTTTATTTAAATATTCAATGTGCATACATGTTAAATACTATTAGATAAGTAAAGCCATAAAGGGTGGCAAGTTTAAGATGACAAGTTTGATATGTTGGATAAAGAACAAATTTCTAATTTTGGTCGTTGTAATCTATAATAAATTAGAACACTTAAGAAATTCTTTGAAATTCAATATCAGAAACATACCCAAATACTGATTTAACAGGGTGCTTTTTCAACTTTTTCAAAGTAAGAAAAAAAGTATGGTCAAAATAAATATTTTTATTTTACTTTTCTTAACTTTAGGAACAATATTTTAATAATTTTTTTAAATAAATAGTGTTTAAATAATTTTTGTAACCTCTTGTATTTCCAAACTCTAAAATAAGTTATATTTATATTTCATAAAGCAAATTTATAATTTTAAACAATGTAAAGAAAGTGAATATTTGAAATTTTGTTTTTTTATCTGTTCCCGTCCTTCCAGAACAGCTCATTCCTAGAGCCTTTCAAAGAATCATATAAATGATTAAATACATAGATGGCAATAATAGTAAATGCAATCTAGTAATATTTTTTTAATATTTTGTTTCTAATTTAATTTTTAATTTAAAAAAAATATTCAAAGTATCTAGATAATACAAACATTAATAGGGTATAGCTTTACCTAGAAATACATATCTTGTGGAAATATTTTATTTTCAAGCACAAATTATTTCAGCTTCAAAAAATTCTGGCCGAAATAAGAATAGCCTTTGTAAAGGGTATCAGACCTACGTGTATCAGCGTTTTTAAACGCAAACATATAATAGTGAGAGCTTCCACAATCAGCTCAAAAAAATCGGTAGGAGCAGTTCACCCTAATATTTCGGTATTTTATATTACAATTATCATACATTACCTTTCAACAAGAGCTTTAGTTCTTTTTAAAAAGAAAATATTATAGCAAACGGTGGTTAATCTATTGAAAATTTAGAGGACAATTCTTTTAGGCCCAATACGGCATACATAGATCGTGGCACATTAGACCACACATTAAAGATTATACTTGGCATATTCATTATTTAATGTTTCAACACTTATTTGTCTTCACAAACACATTAACATCAGAGTTTAAATCTTCAGACAGAACAGTTGCATATCACGTATCAAATATATATTTAACTTGCGTAGGCTCATTTTTATTTGAAATGTTGACAAACAAAAAAACAATTTGAGTTTAGATTTAATTGTTTAGGCTGTATACAGCCTGTTTTGGAATGCACAATTGAATTGACAGAGCTAGGTACTCCACAAGATTTTCCATTTAAATTTTCAATGCATACACTTGTTAAATACTATCAGATACAAAAAAAATTAGGGAACAAGATTAAGATGATAACTTTGATATGTTAGATAAAGAACAAATTTCTAATTTTGATCGTTGTAATCTATAATAAATTAGAACACTTAATGAATTCTTAGACATTCATTATAGGAAATATACCCAAATACTGATTTAGCTGGGTGCTATTTCAACTTTTGCAAGTAAGAAATATGGTCCAAATAAATATTTTTATTTTACTTTTAACTTTAGAACCAATATTCTAATAATTTTTTTAAATAAATAGTATTTAAATAATTTATTTAACCGAAAATTGTTCTTGTATTTCCATATGCTAAAATAGTTATATTTAGTTTTCATAAAGCAAAATTATAATATTAAACAATGTAAAGAAATTAAATATTTGAAATTTTTTCGTCTTGTTTTTCTGTTCCCGTTCTTTCAGAACAGTTCATTGTTAAAGCCGTTCAAAAAATCATACAAATGATTAAAGACATAGATGATAATGTTAGCAAACGCAATGTTAGTAATATTTTTTTATATTTTGTTTCTAATTTAATTTTTAACTTAAAAATCATACTCAAAATATCTAGAGACAACAAACATTATAAGGTATTTCTTTACCTAGAAATACACACCTTATGGAAATATCTTATTATAAAGTCCAAATAATTTTAGCTGCAAAAAATTCTAGCCTAAATAAGAAGAGCCTGGGTAAAGGTTATCGGACCTTCGTTAATCAGCGTTTATAAACGTTAACAAATAATGGTGAGCTTCCACAATCAAGCTCAAAAAAACGATAGGAGCAGTTCACTCTAATATATGGGTATTTTTAGGTAAGTATTCAATAATTAACTTTCATCAAGTAATTCAGATAAATTTAAAATAAAAACATTATAGAAGACGGTGGTTAATCTAGGGAAAATTTAGAGAAGGACAATTCTTATAGAAAAAATACGGCATACATATATCGTGGCACATTAGATAATACATTAAAATCTGCTCATCATTGAAGATCATACTTGACATATTCATTATTTAATGTTTCAACATACTTATTTGTCTCCACAAACACATTAACATCAGATTTTAAATCTTCAGACCGAACAGCTGCATATCACGAACCAATTATATATTTAACTTGGGTAGGCTTATTTTTGTTAAAAATGTTGAAAAACAAAAAAAACAATGCAAATTTAGTTTTAATTGTTCAGGCTGTATACATTATATTTGGACTGCACAATTGAATTGATAGAGCTAGGCATTCCACAAGATTTTCCATTTAAATTTTCAGTGTATATACTTGTTAAATACTATCTGATGATACAAAAAAAATTAGGGGACAAGATTAAGATGATAACATTGATATGTTAGATAAAGAACAAATTTCTAACTTTGATCGTTGTAATCTATAATAAATTAGAACACTTAATGAATTCTTAGACATTCATTACCAGAAACATATCTAAATACTAATTTAACTGGGTGATAGTTCAACTTTTGCAAATTAGAAAGAAAGTATGGTTCAAATAAATATTTTTATTTTACTTTTCTTAACTTTAGAAACAATATTCTAATAATATTTTTAAATAAATAGTATTTAAATAATTTATGTAACCGAAAATTGTTCTTGTATTTCCATATGCTAAAATAGTTATATTTAGCTTTCATAAAGCAAAATTATAATTTTAAACAATATAAAGAAAGTGAATATATGAAATTTCTTCATCTTGCTCTATCTGTTCCCTTCCTTCCAGAACAGTTTATTCCTAGAGCTGTTCAAAGAATCATACAAAGGATTAAAGACATAGATGGCATTGTTAGCAAACGCAATGCTAGTAATATTTTCTTTATATTTTTTCTAATTTGATATTTAACTTAAAAATAATACTCGAAATATCTAGATACAACAAACATTAAATATGGTATTGCATTACCTAGAAATACATACCTTGTGGAAATATTTTATTATCAAATCCAAATAATTTCAGTTGCATAAACTTCTACCCTAAATAAGAATAACCTGGGTAGAGGGTATCGGACCCTCGTTTATCAGCGTTTATAAACGCAAACAGATAATAGTGAGAGCTTCCACAATCAGCTAAAAAAAACGGTAGCAGTTCACCCTAATATTTGGGTATTTTTAAGCAAGTATTCAAAAATTAACCTTCATCAAGAAATTCAGATAATTTTAAAATGAAAATATTATAGCAGACTGTGGTTAATCTAGGGAAAATTTAGAGGACAATTCTTTTAGACCCAATACAGCATTAATAGATCGTGGCACATTAGATCAGAGTTTAAAATCTCTCCATCATTGAAGATCATACTTGACATATTCATTTTTTAATGTTTCAACAAAATTATGTCTCCACAAATACATTAACATCGGATTTTAAATCTTCAGACAGAACAGTTGCATATCACGAACCAATTAAATATTTAACTAGTGTAGGCTCATTTTTGTTTGAAATGTTGACAAGAAAAACAATTAGAGTTTAGATTTAATTTTTCAGACTGTATACAGCCTGTTTTGAACTGCACAATTGAATTGATAGAGTTAGGTACTCCAAAGATTTTCCATTTAAAATTTTAATGTATATACATGTTAAATACTATCAGATGAGACAAGAAAAAAATAAAAAATAAAAAAAAGAAAAGGAAAAAACAGAAGCTAGATATTTTAGATAAAGAAGTTGGATATTTTAGAAAAAGAACAAATTTCTAATTTTGGTCGTTGTAAACTATAATAAATTAGAACACTATATGAATTCTTAGATATTCATTATCAGAAACATACCCAAATACTGATTTAACGGGGTGCTATTTCAACTTTTGCAAAGTAAGAAAAAAAGTATGGTCAAAATAAATATTTTTATTTTAATTTTTTAACTTTAGAAACAATATTCTAATAATTTTTTTAAATAAATAGTAGTTAAATAAATTATGTAACCGAAAATTGTTCTTGTATTTCCATATGCTAAAATTTATATTTATATTTCATAAAGCAAAATTATAATTTTAAACAATGTAAAGAAAGTGAATATTTGAAATTTCTTCGTCTTGCTTAATCTGTTCCTGTCCTTCCAGAACAGTTCATTTCTAGAGCCGTTCAAAGAATCATACAAATGATTAAAGACATAGATGTCAATGTTATCAAATGCAATGCTAGTAATATCTTTTTATATTTTGTTTCTAATTTAATTTTTAACTTGAAAAAAATACACAAAGTATCTAGATAATACAAACATTAATAAGGTATTCCTTTACTTAGAAATACATATCTTGTGGAAATATTTTATAATAAAGTCCCAATAATTAGAGCTTCAAAAAACTTTGGCTTAAATAAGAAGAGCCTGGGTAAAGGGTATCGGACCTTCGCTTATCAGCGTTTTTAAACGCAAACAGATAATGGTGAGAGCTTCCACAATCAGCTCAAAAAACCGTTGGAGCAGTTCACCCTCATATTTGGGTATTTTTAGTAAGTATTCTAAAATTAACTTTCATCAAGAAATTCAGATCATTTTAAAAAGAAAACATTATAACAGACGGTGGTTAATCTAGGGAAAATTTAGAGAAGGACAATTCTTTTAGACCCAATACAGCATACATAGATCGTGGCACATTAGGTCTTACATTAAAATCCCACATCATTGAAGATCATACTTGACATATTTATTATTTAATGTTTCAACACACTTATTTGTCTCCGCAAACACATTAACATCGGAATTTAAATTTTCAGACAGAAAAGTTGCATATCACGAACTAATTATATATTTAACTAGTGTAGGCTCATTTTTGTTTGAAATTTTGACAAACGAAAAAACAATTCGTTTAGTTTTAACTGTTCAGGCTGTACACAGCCTGTTTTGGACTGCCCAATTGAATTGATAGAGCTAGATTTTGCATTTAAATTTTTAATTCATATACATGTTAAATACTATCAGGTGATACAAAATTAGTAGACAAGATTAAGATGATAACTTTGATATGTTAGATAAAGAAAAAATTTCGAATTTTGATCATTGTAATCTATAATAAATTAGAAAAATTAATGAATTCTTAGACATTCATTATCGGAAATATACTGACAAATACTGATTTAGCTGGGTGCTATTTTAACTTTTGCAAAGTAAGAAATATGGTGCAAATAAATATTTTTATTTTACTTTTAACTTTAGAGCCAATATTCTAATATTTTTTTAAATAAATAGTATTTAAATAATTTATTTAACCGAAAATTGTTCTTGTATTTCCAGTGACTTCGAACAGCTTCTAAATTTTTGACGTGGTAAAAGCCTTTTGACGGCGTGGGAGATTTGGAGTCGTGGATTTTGAAAGTCGAATTAGCTAAAGAATGAGGAATCACTGCTGATGATGCTACTACAGAAAGAGGCTCTGGCTGTTTATCTGGAACTCAGTCAGGAAGAGAATGGGTCTGCAGAGGAAATCAAGAAAAAATTAAGAAGAGTATTCGGAGAAGACCCATTCGTTGCTCTCAGCCAGCTGTGTGCTAAGAGATGGTGCCGTGAAAACATTGAGGTTTATATGAATGAGATTAGGAGGCTAGCCAGGAGAGTAAATGTTGGGGGAGAAACACTGCTGAAAAGATTATTCGTCAACGGTCTTCCTGAAGAAATCGTAAAGGAATTAAAAGTGAAGGACAACATAGAGAGTTGTGGTATTGAGGAGATATTAAGTAGAGCAAGTGCGGTAATCAATACGGAAAACATCTGCAATTATGGAGCAAGCGCGTTAGAGCAGAAACATTACTTAAAAGAAATCGTTTGTCATGCTTGCGGTGATAGGCATCTAAGAAGGAATTATAGGTGGATCAATTCATCATGTTTCTCATGTGGAAAAAGGGGTCATACTAGTAGAATGTGTAATTCAAATCAAGGAAACGGAGAGTAAGGGGATATTGGGCTGGAAATATTCCCTTAAACAGTGCCTTCAGCGGATTGCCTTTCATAGATGTAAAGATTAATGGTGAGTGGGCGTACGGGCTGGTAGACTCTTTGTGGTCAAAGTCTTTAATTTCAAAAAAATTTGGTAGTATTGCGAGAGGTGGAGATAGAATTATAAGCATTGATGGGAGGGCAGTGGAGAGAGTTGGTAGAGGATCTGTGCTCATTGAAATCGAAGGGGTTGAATTTGAATTCTTGGTGTTAGAGAAGATGATGAGGAACATTGACGTGATTCTTGGTATTTACATTATATCGAAGTTTGGTGGGGTGACGATTAAAAAAAACGGCATCAGTTTTGGTGTTGAAAGCTTGAAAAACAAGTGTTATGTGAAGAAGGAAGCCGAGGTGTAATGAGTGCTGTGAAATCAATAATAAAGATTTCGTTGGTAATTTTAATTTCGATTTTTGGAGCATAAAATGGAAATGGGGAAGGAGCCATGTTTGAAGAACAAAATGAGGTCGTTTATAGCATTTGAAAAAAGGATGTGAAAGATAAAATCGGACGAGTCATTGTGATAGGATAAGAGAGGGAATTTCTGGTGGAATGAATGGTTATGAGGGAGAATGGTTTATTGGCGTTAATGGGCGTGAAACAACAGTTAACAAAGCAAAAGTCAGACCGATTTAGATTACATGAGCGAGATTGAATAAAAATTCGTATTGGGTCAGTGCCAAACGGTGATGAAGTGGAGTGTGCGATGAGTCTGGTAAAGGAAAGCAATGGAGAAAAACGAGGGAGAAAACTGTCGATTCAAAACCTGCATACCTTGCAGATAAGAGTCAAAGTGTAGCCTTTGTAAACATCCAACTTGTGAACTTTAAGGGTGAAAACTTATCTGCTTGACCGAGATTAGGAGTTTGGATGATGCACGTGCGCCGTGGATTTATGACGAACGATTTTTCAAGAACAGTGAGGGAAAAGGAAGGAGAGTATATGTCGACGACATATAGTTAATGAGGACTGTAATTGAGGCCTTAGTGTTAGGAAACATTTTTTGAAATTCGGGTTGGTCTGAAAGGAGTCGGAGGAGGAGTTCGGTGGGGGGAAAAGAGTACTCGGAGGAGAGTTTTTAATGAGATAATGGTATATATAGAATTTGAAGGGCGTCATGATCCTAGCGCTTAGATATGATGTACAGAAGAGCTCCATGACACTCGGTATTTCTAGAATGGTAGTTGCCTCAGATCTATGATAAGGCCTAGATAGACGAGCTGTGAAGAGGTGATTGGGGACGATGAAAAGTATCAGCGCGATGACGGAAGGAGAATAGTGCCATGTAGATCGTCCTGGTGATCTCAACTTGTGGTTGAATTGAAGGTTAGAATTGCGCGGAAAAGCGAGATAAACGAGAATGGCCAATAGAAGATGTGGGCCTTTTCCAGATGGTGAGACGACATAGGTAAAGCAAAACAAGATGATCCATGCGAGGCCTGAATAAGAGTGGACGTGAAAGTATCAGAGGTGTTTAAAGTTATATAGGGTGATGTAGTGAGGGTTCAGAGAATGGATGCAGATAATGTTGTTAATGCGAGTAGGATTGAGTATACCAGTGAGGGGTGACGCTCTAGGGTACTCAGGCGTAATTACGGATTATGATTGAAAGGCGTGCTTTCGCGTGACCGCGCTACGAAGAGTATCTCTGCAAACGATTTCTAGCTGTGATTTTATGAAATAAGAAAAATTTAGATGAAGGGATGAATTAGGTAGAAGATGCTTGTGGGACTGAGGCGATAAAGAGAGGTAGTTGCTCTTCACGTCGAAGTTACACATGCACTTGTCTCTAAGCATGTGTGCGAAACTCGGACCGCGGGTTTTTCCAGAAGATTGGTGCCCAAGTTTATAGCATAAAAATAGCAGCGATCGAACCATGGATTATGAGGAGAGAAAGAGTTAGTGCGTGAAGGAAGGAGATGATCAACTTATATTCTAGTAAGACCCGCAGTCAGACAGAATCTTATCGAGCGTTCATGCACAATGCCTATAGTCATGGTAAAGCAGTCGAAGCGTGGCATCCTGAGGAGACAAGTGAGCGAGTCTTGATACCATCATATAAATATGCTTGACGCAGTAAGAGTTTAAGGCGGTCAAGGACCACTCATAACGTTGTCCCGCTCGAGAATCATTTCACGATAGATGCACTCACTCTAGGAGAGAGAGAATTTGAGATGCGAGAATTTAAGAAGCAGTCTAAGAGATTTGGAGCTGTGGTGAACGAGTGTAGAAGTAGTAGAACAAATTAACGAGGAGAAATTAATTGAGTTAGCGATGGTGGTGTATGTCACAAAGAGTGTGGGAGTTTATCTCAAAAGGTTGAGTAGGAAGAGTTGTCGAAATGGTGTGGTTTGAACGAAGTATTTAATAGGAAGGACAATAGTGGGACAGATAATTCATGGTTGCTGGAATAATAATCTAATGTCGTACTTGCGGAGAGAAGGATCTATATATTATATTAATATTATATATATTATAATATATATTATATAATATATTATATATATTAATATATATGATATAATTATATGATATATGATACTATTATATTATTAATATAGTAATATAATATAGATATATATAATATAATTATATATATATTTTATTATATAGCATAAAATAATTTCATTTATTAAAAATAGAGATTATAGTGTAACTTGCGTGCAGTAAGTAGAGCGCTTACACAATGTGGAAAAGATACTGCTAGAAAAAATCAAGCTTGATGTACCCACAAAGTCATATAAAATTATTTCTAAATATAATTTCTCTTTAATAATTAAATTATAACAACTATAAATTACTTAAGTACATTAGTTATATTATGTATATAATACTAGTTACTATTTAATATAGTATAACTATTATAGGTTAACTATTAATGATGGCAATTGTATCATAATCTCAGAAACTCTATTCTATAACTCAAAAATAATATGATATTTTTAAATAAATTAATACTCAAATATATAAAACTCAAAAAATAATATATATATGTATAATAAATATATTAAATACAAATTTAAACCTCATATAAAATATAAATAGTTAGTATATGAATAATGCGTATTAGAGTGATAAATAATGATTTAGATCACTGTATATTTTGAAGAAATTGATAGAGTATATCAACATCTAAGTACATATTACTAAAACTTATAACTATACTTACATATATCAAATAGAATATATAATTATAATATATAATAATAATATAATATATATATATAATTATATAATTCTAGCTCTCGCGGCTTAAAGGATGGAATCTTTCGGACAACTATCTAAAAATTATAATTAATAGATATATATAAATAGACATTTATAAAATCTAATTCTTAAACAATAATTATAAATTATCAATTAAATTAATAATAAATGTCGTTTAATAATGTAATAGTACTCTAATAGAGACGTAACCTAATTAAATTGTACTTAAGAGTGAAAGCATACACAAAGAGAACATGAAAAATAAACTATATCCATGTCAAAAATATTTATGTGTCATAAGAAAACAGTTTGAAAATAACTGAAATGGGTAATGGATTAAGGGCATAATTAATAATTTTAAAAATAATCATAAATAGACAAAATTCAAACTGTACGCTCTCTTTGCGAGCAGACGTGTAGTAAGAAATGAACAACTGATATTCTATAAACTTAATGTTAATGTCTATTTTTTTTAGTCGTACAATATTTTTTTCGCTCAATGAATTTATGGACGATGATTCAAGAAAATTCTGAAAAAATTTATTTAATATAATATTTAAATATCTTTATTTTAATATATAAATTATAAATTTATTCTATAGGCTAAAATAATTTTTAATGAAAAAGAATAGGTTACACTTTGATGATCAGTGTTGTGATTAAACGATTATAAATTGATATAAGTGAAAGTATTTTTAAAAGACTCAATGTGGATCGGATGAAAATAATAACTATATGTAGCGGAGATTTTAAAATATAATGATATTATATATATTATTATGTTGTATTCTTATAATAAAGATATAATGGAAATTCTTTAATAACTGAAGTTTTGATAACATGCTCCTAATCTCATTAACTACGATTCTGCCTTTTTTTACTAATGATAATACATTTTATTGATTTCTTTTATTTCTAAGGAATTGATATTTTTTATTATCCAAAAATTGCCATAACTTTACGGAGGTAGAAAAGGTCTGAAAATAATGGACTGAATATGAAGAGGATATTTATGCGTAAAGTATGTAAATATATTTCTATTATAATTATGATAATTTATAGTTCTTAATTTTAGTTATGAACACTGCTTAGAACGGTTTTTTAATAACAGTTAAATTTTAATTAATTTGTCTTGTAATTAAAAATAGATACTTCATTATATTAAACTAATAATATATATATATTATAGTATATTATTTATATATATATATATTATTATATATTATATATATATGATATTATTATAGGGAAATATATTCTATAATTTGAATTCTCAGTAATATTTTCTGAGTGAATAAAAAATTCTATGTTCTCAAAAATGAATTTTCTAGTTTCTCAGAAAGTTATAGTAAAGTTAAGTTTTTTAAGGATATTCATATTGGATGCACAAGATTATCTGGATTATGCCACTGAAGTTATGCCACTTAATTATTGGCACTTCTGGATCTATAGAAAACGGAACTTCAATCAATAACTTAACATCTTCTTCTTTAGACTAAGATAATGTCTTTTAGAAACTAGAAAAATATATATATATAGTGGTGATGAACTTGATTCAAAAATATAAAATAATAATAATAAATGAACATAATATCCATATTATAATTAGAATAAGTCATATTATTAAAATAATATTATATCGCAATTATATATATAGTTATGTAGTATAATATATTTATAATCTTGTTAAATTTATGCAACAAAAGTTTTTGACGAAATGCTTGTAAATATTCTTACTGTACCTGTTACTTTAGATACTGTACTCATAATGTACTTACTACGAATCGTACTTATTATCATCTAATAAATATATAGTATAATAATTGTTTATTATATTCTATTTAATTTTAAATAACTTATAAATTACTGTATAGAGACGAGAATGTAGTGAGATGGATTGAGTAGTGTAGATTCGATAGTCGTTACAAAGAATCAGTAGAAGCATAGGAAAGTTCAGGAAAGTGTGATACCGGAGAATAACAGCCAAATTTGCCATGTCGAAGGTTTATGCGAACTCAAAAAGAAAAGAATAACAAGACAGAAGATGAGAGAGAGATCCTGGAGCATTAAAATGTTAGATCTTAGCAGAAACATATACATGCTATTGCTCATACATTATAATAAAATATGTGTTAGGCATAACCGAAATGGAGGGAGGTTTAAGATTCGTTAATTAACTAATTTTTAACTAATAATGTATATAATATAATATTATAATGTATTACTAATATATTAATATGAATACCGCTTTTCTAGTGTAGTGTTAATACTTAGCAGTTTTCATAAATAGGAGTAATAATGAAGTGCAAGGTGAATCAAATAATACTATCACTCTATATTCCTACTGTTTATCTTCTAGAATTTATGATTCAAACAAATAGGATGAAACCACTGATTAATTAGATCTTAATGAAGAATATTAACCCTTATTCATCCTGCGATGAGATATCAATGATTTTAGATGAATAGGTAAAATAAATCTGGCAACGTCATTCTTTGCGTTTAATAAATTTATTTATAACATGTACTATTAATGGTAAGATGAACCTCATTTTATTCGATCAGCACAAGGAATAAACATAATAAAACATTTTCGCTTACGAAAATGCACTAGTGAGTGCACATTATTTTTTATACTCCTGCATCTGTTCTTATATTCTCTATTCTAAATATTGATTTTGGATATATATATATGCAAATGTATGCCTTTACTAATTATATATTATCAATATCTGCGACCATAAGACGAGCCTTAATAGTAGTGACGAAAATGTTTGACAAATACCTAGTTTCATTATATTGTATTGTTTCTTTATTTATTTAACTAATTGTTCTTTCATATAAATTATATAGAATTTAAATCATATTATTGATAATAAATATTTGTAGTTATCCATTCCTACAGTTGGTGGAATACTTTAATAGTGACATTATATTGTGGGCTTTACTCGGGTAAGATACCAATATTATTCTCTCCGACTGTTCAAATATCAGATTATTGAGATTCTAATAGAATACTCACTGAATATAATCAATATTATCCGAGAACAATTAGAGTATATGACAATTTTATTGAAAGACCAAACTTTATATGCTAGCGATTGTTTAGTCATTATTTTTCTCTATATCATCCTATTATATTTTTACTTTAATCTCTGAGATAGTCTTTGATTAATCGAGATTTTCTTTAGAACAGCTGATAGATAAGATGAGTATCATAAAAAATAAGCTTGTAATAAAAATTAAGTTATTCACGAATATGTTAAGTTGGTCGTCACTCCCCGTTATTAAATTTTGCATACTCTTGCCGATTATAGCGAGAAGGGCTAACCACGAAAGGCACAAGTTTTCGACATTGGACTATAATAAGTTTGATTAAAAATCATGTTAATGGCAATGGCTCTGAATTATGATGTACTCACACTTTTATGTTTAATTAATTTACCATAAATCTTTTAATTATTACTAATATATATTGATTTCTTTCAGATGACCTATTTTCACAAAAAAATAAATGAGAATTTATAGTGCATAACCTGCAAAATTTGTAGAATATCGTTCATTTCTATATATAATAACTCTGTGCTAAGCACGAGCTAGCACGATGTTGTAGGAGTCGCCTCTGACTATATTTCAGATATAGTATATATATTATATATACCATTTATATATTACATTAATCATATCTATTAAATAGATATAGTATATATAAATATATACTAGTATAATACCTATATATATATATTATATATATATAATTTATACTTATATAATATATATATATATAATATATATGTAATTGAGAATAATATCTCTTTAATTGATAAATCAATACGTCTCAAAATATATATAGCTTTTATATTACGTAAGTCCTCCCATATACGAAATTTATCGGTTCTATCCTGCATCCACTCTAGTAAATTAATTTCTATCTAAATATTAATTAATTGATTTTAAACGGAATCTGATTGATAGTTATTAATAGATATTTGATAGATGGTGTTGTTACTACTACTGGTGTTTATAATTAAAAAAGTTATAGTATCTATAACGTATATAGCTACTCATTATTTTACGATGCTATTTGAGATACTGTACATTAGATAGAACTTATTTATTATTATTTCATAGTTATCATTTTATTTATATATATTATTAAGTCATATATTTATTTAATTATATTTAAAGCAAGTTATTATATAGTTAGACTGCCAGTCTTGATTAACCATATTTGAAAGGTGTTGAACAGGCAAGTAGGCGATGTTAGTTAAGGGATTCTGATATTATTATTCGATACAATTCTATCATAAATATATCAATAATTTTATCTAAGATATAAAGATATTCATCTAATTTTGATTTTAAGTTGTTTAAATAAATATTATTGTAATGCTATGCTATCTCCTCTCCACCTCTTTACTTGTTTTGTAAGAGATAAAGGATTATATTATATCATATTATATAGCTATATATAGCTATAATTATATAATATATTAATATTAAGTTAATATATAATTTAATATAATAATATAATATAATATATATATAGTAATTATATTAATATATATATATACTATATATAACTATATATAGATTAATATATATATATTATCAATTATATAATAATAATATATATAATATATATATATATATTGAGTAAATAGTGTTATCAAAAGGTAGCCCCACCACGTATGGGTCTGAGCTCTCAAGCCTGATCGTCTTCACAATAGGGCGCGATTGTAAGATTGAAATCAAACTATCGGGGCTATGTGTGGCTGTGTGCTCCTGATAGTGTCGAGAATAGCATAATGTTACATGAAAGGTACAAGTCAATGTATAATATGATAATTGAAATAATTCATTACTCTCAATTAACCTACACCATAGTATTACTCATAATAAAACTTATTTATATATAAATTTCAATTATGAATTACGTTCCTTCATCTATTAAAAATTGTGCTTCATCAATACCAATTACATCGGCATCTTGTGCCATTAATAATATTTTATTGTGAAGATCACACTTCACTTGCCTATGTATTGAATAAGAATAAAAAGTAACGAGATGTTTACTACTTTAAAAGTGGAGATATTTCAAAATATTATATATATATTATATGATATAAGTATAGGACTAACTTCTTTTGTATAAAGTGTTAGAATCGTAAACAGTAGGTGAATAAATCAATGACGCGTGCGAATGGTAGTTTCCAGCTTGAGACAATTCAAATAAGAAGATATCATGGCGAATACATGAATTGCGTGGTTATGACTTCGATCAACAATTTAGCAAATGTGAGGGGTGTATTTACCTGATATAACATATTTGATGCCTGTTGGTGATATTTAGTAGTGGCTACATATATG
>JABUQX010057659.1:0-28318 GCA_015478945.1 Trachelipus rathkii
GAAAACACATATAGTCCGTCTCATAGGACTACCCCTACAACGGTGACTCTTATGTCATCCTATAATATGCGCATGACAATGCAAGACCACACACGGGCCGCAATGTGTGAACGATAAATAGCGCCTTTGGAGAAAATGGACGGTTCAATTTATCTACAAAATTAATTTGATCAAGCAGTTGGATGTATCCAGCTATATAGTCTGGACCTCAATCCAAATCGAAACATATCCCTTGTAGGGATACCTTCCCTGAAATGTCGGATCCACAAATCATGGTCTATCGCTATATCGTTCACAGTAACCACATCACCACTAATCGACACCTTCCCCGGACATGACACAGGCACTGCACGACGTATAGGATCAAAATCACTGGGAGTCCACCAGAGAACCTTTTAGTCCACCAAGATACACACTTCTTATCAGAGAGAAGCTAGGATAGGCACGCACATGATAGGAACCTAAAAAAGTTACTAGCAAGATGTGTCAGGCAGTCAGTACACGGTATTGAAGACAGACCCAACACCCCCGGCGGCCGTCGCCGTTACGTACCAACAGTTGTGTGCTTGGCATGGCGCCGAACCTCCGACCCTACGCTGCGCGATTCCCTACGGTTATGGGGAGGAATCCACCAGTTGATTGTCATTGCAATAAGAAAGTGTCTTTTCGTTCTTCAACCTTTTCTACCCTTTCTTCACCACGTACCCTTGGTGGTGCGTTAATTTTGACGAGTAGTATATATTATATATAGTATATAATATAATATATATATATATATATATATAGTATATATATATAGATATATATATATATATATATATATAGTATATATATATATATATATATGATAATATAGTATCTATATATACTATATATATATATATATATATATTATATATTAATTATATATATTATATATATATTATTTATATATATATATATATTTGTAATGAAATTCAAAATATCCTTTTCTTCTTTTAATGTATTACTTTCCACACCAGAATATGAGTCTAGTGTCGGTTGAACACACTGGCAGGGGGGGGGTATATTATATATTTTCAGTGGTTTCAGTGCCTGTTTTTCATGAGCCTCTTGTTCAGTTCAAGTGGCAGTGCGAGTGCAGTGCGGAAAATACTCAGTCATAAATTTGTAATTTTTTCCAATTGGGTTTCAGTGTAATGTGTGCTGCCCTATAATGGACTTCTTCATAGAAACACAAAGAGAAGCATTAGCGTATTAAATTAATCAGGGAGTGTATGTTGGTCATTGATGAGCAACATAATTTATTTAAAACTATTGAAACAAAGTCCCAAAATTGGGGTTTAAAATTTTTCGCCCCCTTTGGGGGAAAAAAAAAATAATCAACCAGGTTATTAAATTATTATTAATTATTATTATTACAATTATTATTATTATTATTATTGATTATTATTATTATTTATTAAATTATGTATTATTTATTATTATTTTGATGTATTATTATTATTATATTAATTATGAAATAGTTAATATTATGTATTTTTATTATTTTCAACATTTTATAGAACTTGATTTATTTGTAGAACGTGTATTGCTTATAATAGCATAATAAAAAATAATAATAATAATAATAAATAATATAATAATAATAATAATAATAATAATAATAATAATAATAATAATTAATAAATAAATAATAATAATAATAATAATAAATAATAATAAATAATAATAATAATAATAATAATAATAATAATAATTAATTAATACTAATAATAATTTCCGATGGTATAACTTGAATAAGGATTTTCACACCATTTTATTGATTCAAGCAGAACTACTAAAAGAACTTGACATTAAATGTTTCTTAGTGAAATAAGAATTAATTATTATTATTATTATTATTGATTATTATTATTATTATTATTATTATTATTATTATTATTATTATTGATTATCCATTATTATTATTATTTGTATTATTATGTATTATTTTATTATTATTATTATTATTTATTATTATTATTTTATTATTAGTCACGTAGTAGTAGTATTTTCCCACATTACAAAACAAATGAGTGACATGCAGACAAATGAAGAGAAGAAGAATGAGATTGTTTTTGTATTTATGGACCTTGGCAACACAAGCGTATGACGGGAATAAAGGGAAGCTCTGTGGCAAGTGTTAGTGATATGTGTTGGTGGTAGGCTTCTAAATGCAATCAAAAGTATGTATGTCGATATTGAAGCGTGTATAAGAATAGAAGTGGTTGCAAGAGGAAAAGGGAATGGTTACATATTAGTGGAAGTAGTCCAGCGGATGTTTTATGTCTCCAATTGGCTATTTAATTTGTATATGGATGGGTTTTGGTGAAAGATAAGAGATAGGGGAAGGTGTTAGACTGATGGAGAATGGAAGAGAGTGGAGGGTGTCCTGCTTATTGTAAGCTGATGATTTGGTTTTGTGTTAAGTACCTGAAGAAAGTTTGAGAGGATTGATAGATGGGTTGTGAGGTAATTGTAGATAAGAGTAAGGTGATAGTAGTGGGTAAAGAGGGTTCGCAAAGTGAAATCTTGTTGGATGGTGAGCAATTGGAGCAAGTAAACCGAGTTTAAATATATAGGCTATATGTTGGATGAAAAGGGAACGGATGATGCAGAGTATAGTAAGGAAGTTGTGAATGGTAGGAAAGTGGCTAGTGCAATTAAATCATTGTTGAATGCAAAGGGACCAAGTCTTGAGTGCGCTTGGGTTCTGCATGAGGGCGTTAACTTATAGTAGTGAAACTATGGTGTGGAATAAGAGGTATAGATCTAAGGTGCAATCTGCTCAGGGGCGTGTTATGTGTGAGTAGAATTGATAAAATGAGGAATGAACGTGTTAGTGAGTTGTGTGGTGCAGAGAAAGGCGTAAATGAGAAAATAAACGAGTGTGTATTAAGAGGGTTTGGTCATATGGAAAGGATGGATGATAGTCAGTTGGTTAAGCAGATGCATAGTGGTGATTGTGCTGGGAATCGACCAGGTTGGAGACCGAAGGAAAAATAGATTGAGACAGTAAATGGGTGTCTGAAGGAAAGGAATTTGAGTTTGGCAGAGGCGAGAAGAAAGGTGCATAATAGGAGTCATTGTCGGAGTTTTATGAGGGGGGTATGGTTGTGAGTCTGGACCAAGGAATAAACCCTACATTGATGAGATATCACAGTGAGGGCCCGTCGCGGTGTTGTGAAGCCCTATGGTGGATTTTGTTGGCTGCGACGGGCATTCGTGGGTATGAGAGGAATGTGTGTGAGTCTTTCCTTTCCACTTGCGTCATGTTCTTTTACTTAACTATTCTATTTGTGACTTTGTGTGTATGTTGAGTACCCTACTCCCATCTATGGAAAATGAAGGGAGAACGAAGAATTATTATTATTATTATTATTATTATTATTATTATTATTATTATTATTTATTATTATTATTATTATTATTATTATTATTATTATTATTATTATTATTATTATTATTATTATTATTATTATTATTATTATTATTATTATTATTACTATTATTTTCTTATTATTATTATTATTATTATTATTATTCATTATTATTACTAATTATTATAGTTATGATTGATTATTATTATTATTTTTAGTATTATTATTATTATTATTATTATTATTATTATTATTATTATTATATTATTATTATTATTATTATTATTACAGCTATGTGAGTCTAAAAGTCAGCTGTCAGAATATTTAAATCGTTTTCAGAAGAAATTAAATCCAAAAATTTATTTGTATATTAAACAAATTATTTTTGTTATAAATTCATACATAAAACTTTTATCATCGGGTAAGTCAACGAAGAATGTTTGTCGGCTTTTAAATTGTTTGTAATGTTTTGAAAGTTTTATCCCTTGTTAATTCTCTTTATGAAATATAAACAGTTCATGTGCCTTAAATATTTATATATTACATGATATAAATTATTTATTGATTATTATTGTATGTATTATATATATTTTAATTATTATTATTGATTATTGGATTATTATTATATTATTATTGTTTTTCAGGCGGCCTCCTCCTGCCGTAAAGGGTCATTTTAAAAATTTTGGATATAGTTCGTGGTTATGTCTCCTTCATGGGTTTTTGCATCAAACTTTCACAGATAATCTAAATGTTTTCAAACTTGTTCAGTATATGGAAAAAAGCAAAATTGCTCACAAGGTAATGCTTGTTCCATACTGTTTCAAATCTTTACTAATTGTAGTATATTTTTAGGTACTATTTATCATTTGAAATAGCATTGGATTATAACATTTATAGATGTAATTATTTTTATATTATTTTTTGATATAGCTGTGCATTTGTAGAAATTTATAGTCACATTGATTGTTTGAAATAGCTGCGCATTATAAAGAAGTATTTTAAATTAATGCTCTTAAAGTAGATTGATGATTACACTTTAATTCGTGTATCTTCATTTTTTATGAAAATATTTCAGTAGATGGAAGAATCACCATTGTTTCGTTGAATTTAGATTTTAGATCTTGTCAGACTAATAAAATATAATTTTTTTTTTTTATGTTACAAGGTGGTTAAATATTTTAGCTTATGCAAATCATTTCTTGTACAGCATAGCTACATGAATTAGATTTGCATTTTTTAATTAAGGTTCAGAATAATTATATGATATTCGTCTTATGTGAATGGCCTAATTTTATTGAAATCTGTTCATTCTACACTTTCTTTGTTAAATGCTCGTTGCTAAAAAGGAAATGTTGAAACGAAACTTACAAAATGGTTTAAAGTTTTTATAAGGCTTGTAAACAATGGTAATTATTACACTTTATCTTTCCTTTGGTAACATTGATAATTTTAGAGCTCCTTCTACAGAAGCGACTTTTAAGCTCTCAGAAAATTTCATCCTCGAATCGCATTGTAACAAAAAACAGATATATCGCGAGAGATTATATCATTTCAAAGACCAAACACCACAGGTCGTGTTTGTGAATATGTCGACCGGTGAGCTGAGATCGTGCGGGCCGAACAATCAAACTTCTAATCTTTACAGATCCAATATTGAGTTGATATAGTGGATCACTTCTTATGTATAGTTCATAGTATTATAGTTCATTTTTGAAATAAAAAATTTGTAATTAGTTTGTAGGATTTTTTTCAAAAACAGGTTTCAAAAAATTTACAAATTAAAGAAGATATAAAGAACTTGTAATGTACATCAGAAAACACTCTCAGAAAACATAACTATATAATAATTCTATTACCTAATTAAATATTCAGGGGAGTCACTGATTTTATATATATATATATATTAATAAATATATATATTGATATATATATAAATATCATATTATATAAAATAGTATATAATTTTTAAATTCGACTAAAGTTACCTTTCATTTTCATAGTTATTTTAATGTGTATTAATATAATATATTAATATTAATATATATATATATATATATTAATTATTATATATATACTTTATATTATATAATATTATTAATATATATATATATTATATATTTATATATATATATATATATTATAATATTATATATAATATAATTTAATATTTTGGTATATGTTTTGATTATACATTGATTGATAACTCAAAGGTATACTTTATATTTTGACAAGCAATAGTTTAATTTATGCAGACATTTATGTAAGAAGAGAAAAAATAACTAAACTAATCGAAAACAAAACAAACAAACATAAAGGGCCTATTATTATTTTAGTTTGGTATAATATATATATAATATATATATATTAGTTAATATATATTAATTTAATATATATATATATATTATATATATATATATATAATATATATTATTATATATAATATATATTATTAATATATTATTAATATATATTATATATATATATTATATATAATATATATATTATCATATATAATATATATATATACCTATATATATTATATATTAATAAATATATTAATATATACTTATATATATATTATTATTATATAGTATATATTATATATATATATATATATATATTTATAGATTAAATTATTACATATATATAAACATTGTAAAAGTAGTCCATAGTTATATCGTTTACCTTTGGGTTAAACTGTTTTAGTATTTTATTATATTATTATATACCTTATAATAATATAGTGAGGGAGTATGTTGAATACCCATGTTAGCAAAATTTTAGCTCCATAATATTATCGTAGTAGTATTTATATTACTTATTAGATACAATCAATGTAACAAACCAATTAACCAATATATTAACTATATATTATATATATATACTATATATATATAATATTAATATATATATATATTTATTATAAATATATATATTTATATATATATATAATATATATATTTATAATATATATTAATATTATATATATACTATTATATATATTAATAATATAATATATATATTATAATATATTATTTAACCTCAATTCATCCCAAGTACTACTGATTCTGGGCTTATTAAATATATATATATATATATTTAATATCATTCATAAACGGTCAAATATGTAGAAAACACTTTTAAGTACATAAAACGATCTTTGGTGTATAAATAAAAATTTGGTCCTATACATTGTCAAGCCATTGAAAAAAACAAACCTAGATACAACGTATTTCTACTGCTGCAAATTTGTAGGTTCCGATCGCTAGTTCATGTTGAGGTTATTACCATCTTCCAGGGTAATTCTGAACCTATCCGTGATTAATAGAATATCTTCTTTTCCATTTTTCTTAAGAAATCTACCGCACTGCCTTCGTCTATTCAGCAGCTCTTATAGTCCAAAGATCGTGTTTTTTAGGCGCATTAATTATTCCAATGCTTGTATTTGAATAGGTCATCGATTTTTTTTACAGGCAAAAAGATAAGGAAAAGGCGCATTGCTTTTTTTGAGCACCTGTACAGCATCCTACCAAACCACCCTAAAACCATATAAATTGCTAAAAAGAGTCTATTCTTTTGATCACAGACTGATTCTTTTTTTATAATAATTCATGCCCAATATTCTTCTATTAGTGACTATTATCAAATCTTGAATAGCTATTATGTACACTAAAGTATTGCACATCATTATTGTCAATCACATCAAATGTATAAAGTAATTATATAAAGTTTATAGATTTAGTATTATGATACTACCCATATGATATATCTATACTATAGCCATCTCGGTATCGTTAAAATATACTAAATCCCTTGATTTTATGTTATAGGTTATTGTGAGTTAATATAATGTAATATAAATTTCTATATTATATATAATACTTTTTTTTGTTATATATATGCTCTCGTAATTCACAGGTATGAATATATTTCTCACAGATGACTTTATTAATAGTTTATCACAGAATAATAGTATATCAACATTATTGTTTATTTTATATAAATATATTTAGTGATATGTATATAATTATAATTTAGTACTATATTAAGTTTTTGGATTTGTATCAATTATTGTGAATACATATTAAACTTTATTTTTTAATTTTTATATTCATATAAATCACATTTATGTTATATATATATTTATATTTGTATTAACTTTAAATTCAACCCCAGCAATTTCTTATTTTTGTATTTTTTACTTAGTAATATTCATTTAAATTCCGTGTCTAAAAAGATCAGAAGATATAATTAATTCGATATAGGTTCCATAACGTAAAACATATATACTGTTAAAATATAAAATAAAGCAGAAAAGTATGTATTATCTTCATTAACACCTATTAATTTAACTTAATATGTCCCTAAGGTATAATAGTTTACATGGTGTTCTCTTCCGTTAAGCTCTCCTTCATTGAGATTGAATAAAAATTACTTTTATTATTTTCATATTGTGACTTGTTTTTCTCATAATATAAATAAAAAAACATTTATTTATTATGTCTTTTGTTTCATTACCTGTATTTATTAAAGGGAGAAAAAAAAAAGATACCTTATTTATATGAAGTATTGTTTCTTCTCTCTACTTGCGTGGTGGCCATGATCGAAGACATCAGAAGGTATTCGCCTGTTTCTGGACAAAAAATAAAGAGCTATTTCGGTTAATAAATGTAAGTGAGATATCAAGTCGAAATGTGTGTGCAAATCATTTTAATTTCCTGTTATTTATTTCTATATCCATAATGAAGAGTTCGATTTTAATATAATAATAATATAATGCCAGATTTCCAAATGTTTAATATGAAAATTTTTACCTTTCGTGTTAAATTTTATTTATTGTTTTCGAAAATACGGTAATAAATTTAAAAAATGTGCAAATTTTTTTTATAGAAATTAATTATTTTAGAATAGTGAAATGATAAAAACCAAATATATGACTCTCACATTTGCACGCTACAGCTCTTACAAAAAATCTTTACTAACATATAATTTCGTGTATCCATACTCTTCTGGCACGTATTGTCCACTAATTACGTTCGCAACCCATCAATTCTCCTAATCTGAAAGATAGAGTTTCATCTGATCGCAATTTACAAATAAAAATATCGTAATTTTTTCATTTTCAAAAACAAAAAGAAAAATGTAAGGTTTGAAGATTCGACCATTGCTGAGAGAATTCTGAGGTCTAAAAATCAAACTGTCTATTCTGGTAAAACTGGTTTATTTAGATGTAATGGAGGTGCCACTGGCTTATGTATATTTTCAAGTTGTTTTTGCAAGTCATTACGAAATAGAAATATTTTTGGCGTTCGATTATTCTTCATAGTGAGATTCGCTGAGAATATTTAGGATAGCAATGCTAAACGGATTTCATAGAACATTCTTACGAGGGTTTCTACGCAAATGTAGAAAATAATATTCCACATATAATCAAAAATACAAATAGGCAAGAACGAAAGATCTCAATATACTACACTCAAGTAATCGACGATTTTTAGATTTTGCTACTCGGATGTAAAGACACAAATCCAAATTGACAGGTTTTATTCCAGTAGAGCTTTTTCTGTTAACTTGATGCATGTGTTACTTCAACAAAATAATCTGTGTTGAATATTCATGCACCGCTGTCAAACTAGTGAGCCTTTTTGGGTCCATTTATAATTTGCTAATTTGGCATTTGTGGTTCTTGTGTCTAGGCATAATTTGGTTTATCTGCAGATTGATGAGATACAAATACGGTAGACCCTGCGTCATAATATCAACTTATATAATTATAATAATTCAAGGTTAATAATAATAATAAATTAATAAATATTTTATATAATACTTATATTAATCATAAATATAATTAATATATATAAAATAATAATAATTAATAAATAATAATAAATAATAATAATAATAATAATAATAAAGGTAAATAAAAAGTAATAAATCTTACCTTTAAAAATTAAAATTTAAAATCGTTTTTTATTATAATTTAGTTAAAAAAGATGGAAAAAGATTTTGTTTTTTGGAAAATTTATTACAGGTAATATGCTTCACAGCACATTTTGATAGATCAGAAATACTCGCCTACTCGATATGATCTCCATCTATATACTCCTTCTAATAATCAATTCATCAAAATTTTTTCTAGTCATAGACTTAGTTCTCTACTTAAGCGTTTACGAGGTACTCGATAAGGTAGACTTATTTTGTTGCCTCAAGGTTCTAATAGTGAGATAAAAAGAATGAATTCCATAGATTATAAGCTTGATCCGAAAAATTGAGATGCGGAATCAAGGGGCTAGAATCAATATTTATTGCAATATGATAGGTGAGAATTTTTTTCAACTAAGGACTGCTATATAGGGATATTAATGTTTAAGGAAAAAGAAATCCATTAAATAGACTTTATAATATATGTCTCTCTAGTTTCATTGAATATAACGTTTATAACTTGACTTGCATATGAAATTTAATTCTATAATGGTTAATAAGTAATATTCTAGGTAGCTTTCTCATAGGACTCCATACAATAAGGTATAGAAGTTTCTCATAGATAAGCACTGTGTGATGAGCTCAGATTTTGATTTAATGTATCTGTTATTTATCTTTCAAAATCTACTTTTCAAAACTGCTTCATTAAGATTTTCACATTCACGTCAGGTACTTCCTTTATGTTGCATCTCTATGAGAGATTTTTTGTTCATCACTCTATTTGGGAAAATGTATATATATATTATATATACTATATATATATACTAATATATATTATATATATATTAAATCATAATAGATATATATATATATATAATATCACTATATATAATACTATAAATATATATATATATATATATATATATAATAATTATTTATTATGTACTATATATTATTATATATCACTTATCATTATATATTAATACTATATATATAGTATATAAATATATATAGTATATATGGAATCCGTTATGCGGAAGTTTTTACATCCGGCCCATTCCTAGTTTAGTAAGGGTGCGACAAATGATCGGCCAAAATGTTTGTAACCGGGATTTGCAAATGTTTCAAAAGCAAATTAATATGCTAACATTTAGCTGTATGTGAAGCATTTCTCTCTTGTTTCAATTCGAGGTGACAACTATTAATACGGAAGCATTGACTTCAAGCTTTGATATGTGACCAGCGAGAATCTATGAAATTTATATAGTGGTATTATTCTTTCTCGAAGGTGGCCTTGTAGTTTCAAGTTAAACTATTTAAATGTCAGAAATGCTATTATCTTACTAAAAAGTGTCATAAATCAATCCTTTGAAACTCTTTTATCTTCCAATCTGACCGGATTAGAAAGACATTGGATGATTATTAAAAATGTTTAACTTCTGCTCAAGTCTGCGAGTCATAAAATCGACAATATAAGGCATTTGGCACCATATGCTTCAAACTACATGTCATGAGCCATGTGCACCAATGGTACAACATAAATCCTCCATATTAATGCCGTATACAAATTTTTTCTTTCTCAAAACGGGTGACAAATCTCCGCGTTTTATAAGATATTCTTTGACACTTGAGTCGCTATTATTCCCTCAAGGTAGAGGTTCTTCTGCATTTTTTCCTCTCAAAGACGTGGCTCGATATGTTTAGGACAATTTTCCAAAATATTTACATTGCCCATTCTTCAAAAAAGAGAGTTGCGCACATAAATTTTGCGCAATATGAAAAAGCAGACCCGAGTTGTACAATTTAATATGATGCTTTGTGGATATCAAAAAGACGTTTTTTTAATTCATTTTTAAATCAGGGTTCACTGATTCCCTCTTTCATGAAAATCGTTGACCATAGAATGTCGAGAGCTTATCTGTATCGCGAAAAAGAGGGCTTTTTGGCTGTGTACGATCCGAGCCTCAAGATTTGCATAAGGGTGATATTCTCAAAATCAATGATCGATAAGAATTTTTAAGTGCTTGAGTGATCTATTTTGAAATAAGATGTCTCTCCTCACTCCTAGTTGATTTTCATCGCGATCATTTACTCATAGATCACGATAATACTCTCTACCTCCCTAAAAAACGACCGATGTTTTTGAATTTTTTGCAGTTTTATTCCACACGTAAATAAGGATATTGCCATTCTGCAGCTTAGTCCCATCCTATAATAGTTATCTTCAGTGTTTGTCCTCGATTCAATGGGCTATTAATGAATAATAAAACCACGGAGATATTTGGCTGGAGGAAAATCACATTTTTAGCAGAATTTCTAGATGATCTCGCCAGCAGAATATATCTTCAACTACTCGACATCAGAAATCAGTTCTTAACTTAGTATCGAAGTAATATTCATTGCCGCTAAATCCGAATAGTAGATCTATTCTCATTTAGGCGAGTACTAAAGATTGATCTCTCGAACTTAAGCTCGCAATAAGGGGTTGCAACGACGATCCCGTGTATACGATCGTTACACCGAAATATTTCTAACCTATCTAAGTGCTGTCCGGAGGTGGAGCTCTCTAATTTCTTAGATTCCTACTTTTTCGGCATGTATCGCGATAACTGCATGGAGTGTACGGCCGTTGGGGGCGCTCACTTTCAAGAAAACTTGAGGCTCACTTAAATGGACGGTTGATATCTATTAATTTCTGCATTAGATTTCTTCTTCTTAAAGAGTGAGGTCATTTATTTTCATATTTGTTTCTATATTACGTTTTTTCTAGAATCTTTCAATATTTACATTTAAACTTTAAATAGATTGTTACTCATATATATATAGTTCAATTTTATTTTAGATTTTTTATTATTAATTATCTGAACTCATGACTTATCTTGATTTCACCGATCATAAATTGACAAATTATATGGACTTGCTCATATTTCATTCTCTTTAATTCTCCTATCTCAGCATTATACTATAAAATTAATAAAGCTATTAGTATACTTACTTTTCGTTCAAACAGGGTGCTACGTATTCTCATCTATCTGCACTTTCGTTTTTATATTTTAGATTTTTTAGAAAATACTACTTGTAAATCCATTGAGTAACTCCCAGGGGCAGTTAGAAATCTATTTTCATTGGAGAGTTCTGGAAAATGTTTTTACTGCACGCAGCCATAGTATAAACTCACACCCTAATAATTACACCAGCAGCAAAACCACACGCAGTCCCTACACATTCCCCACTAACCACCGAGACATACGACAACAATATTTCGAAATTATCCCACCAATCGCATGATTACGCACACGCATCATGAGCCAACCTTAGTGCAACCACAGACGTACTTATTCTCCATACATCAAACCGGCAACTCCTGCAACTGCAGAACTGACTCATCATAATTTGCATGAAGTTCAGACTTTCCAAGCTTGCCGAATAGGGATGAATCGTGTCGTTGCTACCCTCTCAGAATAGATATTATGACTTGCCAGATCAGTTAAGGGTTTGATGAAATTGGAGACTGTAGAAAGGATACAATCACGCGTCCGTTCGTATTGTAGTCAGCTTTTACTGTAATAATTACTGAGGTAATTTTCAGTGAGTACTATTATAATTTATACGGAGGTCTAAGGTAGATATAATACTCTCCTCGGAGAGTAGTATATCTCTACCTATATAATATAAATATAAAAGGAATGAATATAGTGAGTAATTTAAAGTACGTAGACAGATAGGAGCTAAAAGTAGAAGAGTATTAAATAAAGTGATGAGTTATATTACTGAGAAACCTGATGTTAAAATAGGTAAAGGTGAAGTCTTAGTGATTAAGTATCACAGAGGAGTATAATATATATATTATATATATTTATATAATAGTACTCTATAAAGTGAGTGAGTATTTTATAGTAGTTATCACTCACTAGGCACCTCTCGTATAGGTTGTTGTGTAGCTCTCACGGGTATTAGCTCTATAGCTGTTATCACTAGTAATTAATTCGTTTAAGTCCACCACATATTCGTAGTTATAAACGTTATAAAACATCGTATCTCCCATATTTATCTAATAAGTTAAGAAAAAAACGATTAATATTTTGAGGGTCGTAGAACCTTCGAGCAAGTAGAATAGAGTTTTAGAATATTGTTAGGTATAATAGAATTAAGTTATTTTTGGAAAGTTCTATATAAATAGATGGTGTCTGGGAGTTATAATAATATTAAATATATATTGGATCGCAACTGAGTGTGAAAATGTAACGATAGACCAGATACTACGTATAAAAATTAATAAAGAAGTGATATCTTTAGAATTACAAAAGTGAATAAGTAAAGAAAATAATTTGTATCTTCACAGTAAACTGTATCAGAGCAAGAATTAGCAGCCTATAGTGAGCCGATAATAACAAGTGAGGTGCTGGAGGCTGGTTGCGCGGCGTGCAGAAGTAGAGTAGAACGTCGTTACACGTGATAGCCGTAAGTGGTCAGATTTTTCTCCTCACCTACACTGATTACATGTGTATAATCATCTCTCTAGACTCTCGTAAACATGTCGCTATATCAGTGTTTGTTCACTTGTCTCATGTCAGCTCGCAAACAGATAACCCTTGATTTCTTAAGTGGTCGCTGACAGTGAGTTCTTCACGTTTTTGAATAGATGTATTTAGATACAGTTTTGTGTGTTTGCTTTTATATTACTTTCAAAGCGAGATACTAATATATTTTAATTTATTTCACATTTAAGTATATGTAAATAAATTATAAATTTATATATTAATAATTTATTTTTAATAATGTCTATATATATTATAATATTAATTATTATATATATAAGATATTTTTATTATTATTAATTATTATATTTTTTGATCTTGAGTTAATTATTATTTTTCTCATAAATTTTAAAATGTTCCATATTGTATTTGTTATCTGAAGATCAAAATGACCATCTATTGTTTTTATCAATATGCTTTTTATTTTTAAACATCATTGTTCTAGCTTCTGCTAACGGGGTAAAAATTTGACTGAAAAATTTTTTAATACTAATATTATTATATATAAATATGGATTTACATACAAATCAATTAGCTCTTATGTGAAAAATTATATCTATTCAATTTATGTCTCAATTACTTGTAATTTTGTATATAGTTGTTATGCACTAATCTAATCATAATGATAGATTTGGCCTCATAAAATAAACCTCTGTGAATATCGTCTACTGTCTTAATCTCCCTTTTTTTTTACACTCTGTTTAAGAAATAGATATAAGTTATGTTAGCTTAATGTCTACCTTCTTCTTGCACTTAAAACACCTATACTTGTAAAAATTGTTATAGTGGATACACGCAAAAACTATCTCACCATAAGTTGTTTGTATTTAGAACATATCGTGTAATCTAACTCGAGAGCACGTCTCTGCTTTAAAGAGAACCAAGATAGTTGTGTTCCTATAACTAGATAGATAATTTAATTGATATTTTAATTGCTATTTTGATATAGTGTGTCAATGTGAAAGCGAAGAAGAACATATAAACCGCAAAGCGATAAAAAAAATATTTAGGGGCGTTCTTGATATGGCGCGAACTCCCTAAAAAGCATAGTAGTTTTTACGTCACCAGAATCACAAGAACACCAAGACACCTACTAACCTGCCCTTCGCCTGGCAAATCTCTCCTACTACACGTAGCCGATGTCCAAAAATACTCACATTGCTCAATGTGACTCGTGATCTCTGAATCATAGACTATTGTTGAAGTATAAAATACGCAATTAATTTTGTTATACTATTCTTCGCTAAAACTTTATTATACATGCCAATAATAAAAGTAAAGTCAGTTATTACTACTATATAATAGTATAATGTAAGCTCTTACAGTGTAATAACATTGCTAATCCAGTAATGTATTGAACAGCACTATTTTATCTAAATTTCTTAAATCATTATGCGAACAGGTTTAGAACTGGGAATTAAACTTCGTCTATAATCATATTAGCATAGATTTCTCTATTCAGGTCTTAGCTTTAAAACTATATCTCTCTGGCGAATCTTCTATAGCATGGTGTGACATATCCTAAGAGAGCTGATTGGACAATTCCAGTACCTCAACCGCCTGCAAAAGACGATCTGGAAGCTGGAATTTTTCCTACCACACTCAATCCTGTCGTCAATAGATCAAAACTCCTGTTAAAAATTTTTCTCCAACGAAAAATATACTTATTTGGTAATATTTTTAACGAAAAATGTATTCATAACTAACATGACCATACACTGACGAAGAATAAATGCTACACCACCACCACAACACACACACCACACACACATCTACCAATCAGCAAAGGCGACAAGCCAGAACATACTCTCATCCCATGCGAAACCAAGCCAGATTACATGTTTGGGGCAGTATTGAACAATAAGAGCTATCGACATTAAGGGTCCACTACACACATCAAGACCAGCGAGCTACTTGTTCCGCACAATATGCCGGCGAAAATCCTGTTTGCATGAGTGAGTTTAACCAATGAATATATTTTCGATCCATAAGTACCTCTGTGTGTCTCCGCATCATCTCTCAATCCCCTTTCGCAGGATAGTAATATCAAACGAAACATGAAATGATTTTATGCTATATCCCCTTTGTCAAAGAGTAAAGTGATAGATGTCTCAACAATAAAGCCGGATTTTCTACTCTCACTGAAGTTACATCTCTAACGGTCATAAGACATATACTTCACCTGATCATGATCAATTGAAGTATTAATGAGCAAGCAAAGGACGACAATTCACTCAAGTGTCAATTATATACAAAACAAAAATAAACATTCAAGCTATTAGAACGTTTATTATTATACGTAGAGCTGTTACCCTCCAATTCAGACACCTCCTGCAAAAAATAATAAAATTCTCAGTGAATGCCTAAATAGTGTTAAAGCTCTTTATGTGACAGTGAACTAAACAAAGCAAGTAGTCTCATGTAAATCTCAATTCACATTTACTCGACTGGTATCAGTTCATTACTCAAACCTTCAAATATACATGTATAGATTTAACAAAAACACCATGCCTCTTTCATGCTTGATGTGCTCCCTCAACACCTAAAATGTAGATAATTATTTAAAAATTCCTAAATAATTTTATATAAACTACTAATATATATATATATATATATATATAGATATATATATATACTATTAATATTATTATAAATATAAATATATATTATATATATAATATTATATATATATATATATATATTATAGTATACTATAAAGACTCTATATAATATATATATAATATATAATTAATATATTATATTATTTATATATATAATATATATATATATATATATATTATTATATAATTAATTATATATTAATATGATAGAGAAGTTATAATTTTTTGATAATATTCTACTAAGCAATAATATTAATATATATATAAATTGATATGCCTAAGCTTGATATCTAAGTTGTTTGCATTAGGAACTTGATCCTGAATGTTCTCAATAGATTGCACTGAAAATATTATACAGTATATAATATATATAAATATATATATATATAAAACTGTTTTCTTATTACGCATTATATTTATTAGACAAACTGGTAGTTTTGGCAACAGCGCATCATACAAAGGCGATTTGGCACACTGTACATGTACAGGTCGTCAAATAACCCGTTTTTGAAGGTTTGGAAAACAACATTTAATATTTTCTTCTTATAAACTCAACATACTAGTTTTTCATGCTTGAAAACATGCTATATGGTTGCTATTTTATTTCATTAGTTTATTTAAACTTAGAATTTATTGTCATAAGTCTTTTTTTTTCAATTAACTCAAATTTTTTTATCTATCTACTTGACCTCGAAAACTACGATATATACAAGAAAACCAATAAATCATATATTTGTGTTTCATTTTAATTGCGTTATTATTATTATTTGTGTAGTTTGCAAAGCATTAAAGATTTTAAAGAATAAAAAATCAATATATATAAAATTTATATATATTACAATTAAAATAAAAAACCTCACTTCCAAGTACACCAAAAAAAAAAGCTCAGCTCTAGTAATTCACGCTGTTACTAAATATTTTGGTGCTGCAACATGAATACTCCTTAAATTCTCGGTCTCACCATGTAACCATTATAAAAATAACTCCTAACTTGAACATCGACTCAACTTCATTGTATATTGGACAATGATTCCGGAGGATGTAATTGATTTAGAGTCTAAAACTGTTTTGACATTAACTATATAACAACATTTTGATGCCTATATATCTACACGTGCTACATGAAACAAAACTTACGTTTTTTGAGTAGTGTTAATTGATCCCACCACCTTATCTTTCTACACTTAGTGACAACCCAGATCTCATTCTGGTGTCTATCTCGCGGTTTTTCCTCTTATATGTTTTTTTCCAAACACTGCTGTGTTATGGGGGTCGGCTGTCCACCCCACGTAGGATTTACTCTCGGGTGATCGAACCATTGCTATTTACATTTTAGCATATTCACCGCGCGCCTCTCTTTGTAAACCACTATTATTAGAAACACTTAATTAATTTTTTTCTCATTGCACTCGAATTCACAATTTGTCGCTTAACTTTCAATACTGGTCAGTGGATAGATAATAAACTTTACATATATCGCTCATTGACCGATTGTGCGTATAGTATATTTGTTCGCCACTCAACCAGGATAATAATACCTCTATCACATTCGTGTTATACTTTCTCTACAAAATATTCTCTATATTAATTATATTTTTTTATTTAAACAATTTAAAAGCATAAAAAATAACGTATTCCATTACTTAATTTTTTATAAGACCATATCCAATATTGTTATTATGTGCTGTTTTGATACGTCGCTATTTTTTAAGATATTCCTGGTCTCTGTGCGCCTTAACTGATTAAAAGTTTTCACCTGTGTTTTCACAGTTACATATATACTATATATTACATATATCAATAATTGATATGATATATATATTATATTATTTACCATTGGCTATATATATATATAAATGAATCATTTTTCCTTTATCTACCTTTTTCAATAAATAACATTACACTTCCCCTCTCATTTAAAATATCTTTACCTTACTATCCTAAACATTTTATGTGGCTATGTTCTTCTGTTACTTAAATCACCCTCAATACATATAATATATACTCACTAATTACTATATACATATTACCATTAGTTAAATATTAGAGATAATTAACCAATTAAAGCTTCAACTTTCATACTGATTTAATTGTATCCTTGGAAGATTGCTACTCAATAGGTTGCTCTTCTTCTAACTATATTTACTACTAAAAAGATTATTTAATATAATCAAATGATAATGCCTTATTCTTACTTTCGTAATTGTATATACAATCGAATAAATATAATTTTTATTATTTTATGCACCAACTCTGTTTTGATAAAAGTATACAATATTAAATTTTTTAAGTTTTTTATAATAGTCTTGTTAGTGTTTTTTCACATATTAGTAGTAGTATACTAGCAATAAATGTAATGCGTCAACATAGCATTACCAAAACTAAAAATATAATATATGATAATATCACCCTCCTACCATTATCTCATTAATTACTCTACGTACTACAGCCTAATATACTTTATCTATTATATGATATATAGTATATATGATATACTCTCAATCCTTTTACTGTAATATCAAATTATACTCATTAATCACTAGACTTAATTTTTAGATATTGATATTTAAACTCCTCATACCCTACGTATATCATGTCACCTTAGGGTTTATTCATAAGAAACTCACCAAGCCTCTTCCTTAATTAACTTATAAACATGAACCTTAATATCTGATTCAGAGATATTATCGTACATGGTTCGACTAAATTAGTTGTACAAATTACTCTTTTGATTATTATCGATTTGCTTCCTTCTACTTAACGGGCGTGTTCATAGCTTCTCGATGGAGAATGTGCTTTTTACACAACCTCTTTCCAGGTGACAGATTTTCTCCGAGTATAAGGACACTCTCTTTTATCTATTTAACCTTCATTTTACGGTATATTGATTTCTTAGTTACGCATTGTCATGATATCGTTGTGTAATGATTGTCTCGCGAAGCAATATGCTCCCATTTCCACTCATTATGTGTATCTGTCCCTAAGTCTTTCGCTATTGGCTTGATGCCCTTTGTTATTACATCTGTTTCATCTAATTTTCTCATACATTACTCGCTCCGGTAGTACTGTCCTTCTTCATTTGGTCCCGGTAAAGTTTATTGTATTTTCTTTATTAAGATACCATTCATCAAAAATTTTCTGAATTTATGGTTTTTTTAATTGTTCTCTTATATTTGCCTAGTACTTTCCTGTTTTAATATTGCATGGCCTTCGTCTTAATACTATGAACTGATCACCAAATATAACTCACAACAGATACAGCGACATTTTCACCACAATACACCGACCTCATCTTTACCGGTGTGTACTTATTGTAGGTTCGCTTATGTCATGTATCATTGGTGTTTCATTAACAAGCGGCAAATCACTAATTTACCCTCTTTTGAAAGACATCCCTTCCACCCTTCTTTTTCGTCTTGGTTAAGTCTATTGTTATACGTGCTCTATGTTAATTTCTTTATTACTAGGCTGCCTTGTGCACCTACATCTTCATGTACCAGTATTGAGTAAACACGATAGGCGCAATCATTAATTGTTTTCGATCCATTTTAACAAAATCTTACCAAAATTTTTAAAGTAATGCTGTTTGTTCTTTATTACAACGGCAGATTAAACGTTTTTGTTATTTAGTGTCTTTCACTCGACAGTAGCAGGTAGTTTTACTCGCTGTGTAATTTATCTATTTGTGTGTTTGTTTGGTAGTGTCTATGTCAATATCAATTATTCTCTATTATAAAGAATGTGGCTGTTCCTGCCACTCTAGTCATATTTTGAATGAGATTACTATTTTTTAAGCCTGAGCGGTATTTAAGTTTAGAAGATAGATAGTAATAAATTATTATATATGTTTAATTCTCGTGGGTTGGATGTCCTTGCGTTGCGCTGCTACAAGAATTCTATAAGCTCTTAGTGACACAGCACCACACACACACACACACATACACATCACACAACATCAACACACACACACACAACACACTACAACACACACACACATACACACACACACACACACACACACACACACTACACAACACACTAACCACACACACAAACATCAACACACATCACACACAACAAGTCCAGTAGGGCGTTATACAATAGGGTAAGGCACTTTATATACTATATAGTATAGCGTTAGGTATCAGCTTTTATATATATTACTATACTATATATATATATTCTTTTATATGATACTTATTTATATAAAAATATTTAAATTTATAAATTGTTGTGATTTATATTAAGTAAATATAAAATATTATTATATAATTATGATTATAATTTTATATACCATATATGAAAGTGTAAAAAAAAGATTTAGATTTGAATTATTAAAATATTAAAATTTAAAGTGAAATAAATATATTCCAACTTACATTTTTTATTATAAGTCATAATAATAACATATAATATATATGAATAATTATAAATACTAATTTGAGAAATTTTCATATATAATACCTTCTCTAACTGCTATATGCAGTTTACCATAGAGTATAATGTGATAAATAAGCTAGGTTATATGGTTAGTATATCTACTTCTCTGATTATACGGTAGATCTTCATATATTCATATATAAATTAATTATATTATTAATGAGATATAAAAATAGCCAATTATGGTATACGTTATATAATATATATATACAAGTTTCACACAAAAAACCGCAAAAACACACGAGTCACAAAATCTTCCTATCTCTTCAAATTAACATTTAAACCACTCCTCTACGAATGTTCCTTTTTTAAAATAAACCTATCTGAAATGAACAGCCCTGAGAAAAAAATAAAGCAAAAAGAACGCTTCACGGCAACCTCGCATTCAACCAGAACAAAAGCATCTTTGAATCTTAATAGAAGAGAGAGAAAAGAAAGTACACCACGCGGAGTGTAAACAGAACACTTTCGGCGAGGAACAATACTTTTAATTTTAAGAAATCGGAGACGAAGTCAGAACTCCAACGGCTGCAAGACTGAAACTACACGACCGCTCCAGACGAACAAATACAGAGAAACATGTTGTATAAAGAGAGGAGAAAATTTTTTTACGACTGGACATGGGCTCCTATTTTGAAGTCCTCTCATCGTCATCATCTTCTCTCCCTCTCTCTCCTCTCTTCTCGTCTCTCTTCTACTCTCTCTCTCTCTCTCTCTGTGTCTCTATCTATCTACTCTCTCGCTCTTCTTCTCTCTCTCTCTCCTCTCATTCTCTCTCTCTCTCTCTCTGATAATGTAACTAGTGTTTAATAATAAATAAAGTTTTCAAAAAAATATTGAAGATAAATAGATATATATCAAAACCTATCTATTTGCTCAATAATCATGATCTTATTACTCAAATAACGTCTATCGAGATGATCTTCTACAACATTACTCCTTTTGATAACTGCACCTGACCTAGTGAGCAAGATGACAATGAGAAAATGATAAAAATTGTTTTTATTCGGACAACCATCATTATTGATTTCGTGCCTCGTGTGCGTTAAGTTTTAAATTAGAGGCACTCGAATGAAGGTTTGTTGATTTGTAGTCTTGTGTGAGAATTGAATCTTAGAGTTATATGTAACAAGTTCTTTTAATATAATTCATGGCATTTGCATATATATACGCTTTAATAATAATTACAATATAATTTATTTGAACAAAGTTAATGAGGGTGTAGGCCTATGTCAGGGCTTAAGTTAGGGTCAAGCGGTGAGGTGCATATAATAGCAAGAATTCAAATTAGACATAGCTTCATATTCAAGACAGGACGTGGAAAAATTCAAAATTTTTCCGTCAAATAAATAAGGACGTATTGCATGCAGTTAAAGAGTTTTCGTGAATCTTTATTCTACTAATGATTATTATATATATAGTATAATATATATTAAGATTATATTATGAACATATTATATTTTATATAGACTATTATATTAATGATATAATTACCAAAATAATAGAGATTTACATTTTCAAAAAAAAAATAGAAATTATTCATACGTTATTCCATACGATTATTGACTCCTATTCACATAGCACCACCAGTATCTTCAACATCTATATAATTTACAAATCACAGTCCAAATATAAAACAATATATTTCAAGTACAATTATATTTATAAATATAAGGGAAGATAGCTACCTATTTAGTTATATAAAAACAACCACTTATAATATGTCCTAGGGCCTATAAACTTTAACTGTTTGTATCTATATACTTATTAAAATATATATAATATATATATAAGTTAATATATGATTATTATATACATATTTTATACTATATAAATATACTTAAATAATACCTAAATCCCTTATATAAGTTATTACTTATAATACTGCACACTACACCCAAAGTGGAATCCTTTTCCTATAAGAATTACGCACTGACACACTCCGACTCAAATAAAACAACACATACAGAGAGACCAGATATTACATAATATAGCATTTACCCCCTTTCTCTTATCACGGACACACACACACACACACACACACACACACACACACACACCACGTAAGCAACACATCCACATCATAATCACCATTGATCAAAATTATTAAAAAAAGATATTTGATTTTTTATCATCCCGTGACCCAATAAATAAAATCTGCTTATGCTTAATTATAAGTATTTATCATACAATTATTTAAAATAACCGATTTCAAGTAATATAGAACTATATCAATATATAAAACTATATAGAAATACTCATGTAATCAAAACATATAAACCATGTATATATAGTACTATCTATTATCTATCTACATCTTTATATTATAGGCTATATATGTGTGTGTGTGTGTGGGTGAATCGCTTTTGCCAGCATGCTTGAATGAAATTCTCAACCGCACTGCGTAGAGTCTAAGTGTGATAAGTTACATGATTTGGGAGATTCTGTAATTTATGATACATTATATATATTTGCATTTGGACTGATATGACATGATCTATTTAATGCACAATCATACCAAAAAATTAAGCCTTATTAAGTGAATAAAGTATTACACATGAATTCAGTTGCGTGGGAACGGATTAAGGAATTTAAGGAACAACCCTATATAGCTCTCCTCCGACAATGCCACCACTGGAGCCCTAATTTGGCACCAAGCCAACCAGTTAGTCACCGACCTTTTAAGATGGAAACAGATCTGACAACTGTCTGAGATAGTATACTTTTTGGTCGTTAAGATAGAACCAAAATCCACTGTCCCGATGAAATATTATCACTAGTTATATTGAATATAGGTTCCAATTTCGGAAAATATCATAGGCTTACCCCAACAGGTTGATGTTGACTAATAGCCAAATAAAACAATCAATTAATTACTGACTCTTTTTCTGCATTAGAACCGTCAGTAGAGTTTCAGCACTCCTCTCGTTTGGAGTTTACTATATTAGTGGTGATTGTCCCGATGAGACTATAAACTCGAGCATTGCGGTTCACCACCTACTCCTCACTTGGAACACTAAAAGTTGCGCGGGACAAGTGCCAAGTATTATAACCTTTGCACAGTTTTCCTTCCAAGCATACCATATTATGGTGGTTAAAATTCGTTGTCACTTAATTCTTAACATGAAACCATAGGAATCACAAACCCAACTTTATAAATTTCTGACTCTTTTCTAATATATAGTTACAATTCTAGCCGTTTTTCTTATAACGGATCAGATTTTAATGAATATGTTTTTTTTTTTTCTCGAGACATCTCATTTTAGACTGCTTAGAGTACATATGCTGTAATTAAAAGACGGTAAAATTCAATATCTATAATCCATTTCTATACTGTGTCCTATCAATGATATCATCGATTACTCTATGCCAATTTAAATGGGAATTACGGCAGGTTAATATGGCAAAAATGAACGGCAACAAAAGACTCAGTTAACCAACCAACTATACGAAGGTTCGTGAAAAGTTTGGAGTATAACCGTTGGATTTACTCTATGAGCGTGTTGGGTTCGGTATTTGTGTGATATTCTCAAGAATAATTTTTCACCTCTTAATGATGGAAAAGGTGGCGACTTTTGTTTAATTACGCAAACTATTCGGAAGTTCTCGGTTTTAGTTAAGACAAAGTTTGTGTACAAACTCTATGCAAACACCAAACAAGGTTCACAGGATGATATATTACATTGTGTTTTCCTGGAACTAAATACCAAGATGTAAGTCCTACAACATCACATACTCCCTAGGCTCTTTTCCTGGGCCGTATAACGGGGAATATATACTAGGTAAGTGGATGCTTTTCCCTGCCAAAACACAGGTAATGTAAGGTTCATTAATTTCCACAGAACCCAAAAAAACGTTTTTTCGTTGTAGACATACTGATGCATTTGATTTATAAAAAGCGAATAACTAATGTTTCCATGGGGCAAAATTTTGTACAATTACCGACAACTCAATTATGTGGTAAAATAGAATTTGAAAAAGATCGGATCAAAATGCAGTTCCTTAGCGTTTCGATTGCCCATTAATTGGGAATTAAATATCGCGGAGACGTGTGTTGACATGAAATGCTGTTTAGGTATTTAATATTGACTTGGGTAGCTTTTGAATATTTTTGCGCATCTAGGCCTATCAATGCTCGTTATAGTGATGTAAATTTCTGCTTATAATTTTCAAAAATATTATTTCCATCGAATATTCATAGCCTTGCTAGATGTATCATGGAGTCCCATCATTCATGCACAAGCGGTTAGAATAAGTATACCTCAGAAAAAACCATAGTCTTTCCCCACCGACTAAACTGGTGTCATATTCAAAAGGTGTGCATATCTTTAAGATATAATCATTGGTGCTATACCCACGTGAGTTAAAAGAAACACCCTTTAGTTTTATATCAAATTTCACCTTTATCCCTCAAAAATCTCGACAAATACACTACATCTCCGTACGCAAGCATCCGCAGGAGCCAATAGCGCACGTTACATCTTCATTGCGACTAATATGCAGAAAGAATCTTTTTACATAAACAAAAAAGAAAACAACCCACAATCATATGCATCCCGACTACACAGATAATTAATACATTAAATAGTGGTAATCAGAACACTCAGAAGTGATGTGCAGCTCAAAACGCCAGTAAAAACCGCAAAAGCGAATATCCCCAGATAATTTATCCAAAAATCGAGACTTCCTTATACACACCTACACACAAATCAATCTCTAACACACACACAACCATTCACACCAATCTGACGAGAATCTCACACACTAATCACAGTTCGAAACCCCATAGCTTCAATCACCTAATCGGAAACACATCCCACAGCACAACTAACACCGAACCTACACACAAAGCTTGCTTGATCAGCAAACAGACTAAAAACAAAAGCGAAAAAAATACGGTGAATAAAAAATTAAAACATGGGAAAACTACAAAAAAATCTCTCACACTATGTAAACACAATCATACACTCTCTATGATTTATTGAAAATTCTAAAAGTTTTAAAGAGACTTTTCAATTTTGAATTACAAAAATTGAACAAGAAAAATTAGGATACAAAACATAACAAAAAACCTATTAACCTTACACTCTTTTGTACATCTCGATACCTCGAGCCACTTTATCTCGGGTCTTCTTGCTAAGGCAATAATTTAACACCCTCTTAGTTAAGTGAGAGTGCTAAAAAACTCTAAAAAGAATCTACGCAAATAAAGTAGATTGATAGAAACTAAACAAACTACGATTACTGATTTTATAACAGCACCACAAAAAGTTCAAAACTACGCCTGCGAACGGAATAATGATTAAAACAATTACCAAGGTATCTAATATTTATATAAAGTTCTCCATATTCAATTAAAAAAATATATTGTTCATTTGATATAAAAACCACAAGTTATACACTTTCACTCATAATACACACATCCACAGAGCGATAATTTACTCAGAAGCGTATAAATATACTATATAACTAAAAGATAAACTATTCAAACAAGCGCAGACTGTGTCACATCTAACACTTCCAGATTAAAAGCCAACGTCAGCTAAAATATTATTTGAACCTATTTTGCAGATCTCAATATATTAATTCCCATATATGGATACTATATATATAATTATAATTACTTCACTAACCATATGTGATCATAATAATAATTTCCACTAACGATCTATCTCAGTATTATACTATAGCGCATAAATTGATCGATTACTAATACTCTTAATAAGAACTTTTATGTGCTTATAACTATCGTTCATTAGATAGTTAATTATATAAACATACACATATAATTATGATTTCTCTAATATTATTCTATTTGTCATATGATTTTAGTTATTTATTATAGTTTATATATCTTAACGGATATACTAACCTAAAAATATGCCTTAGTATTTTTAATTTCCGTTTTATTTATTTTGTATATATAAACATTATCTATTGTACTTTATATTATCAATATTGATTTATTATATTTTCTGAAAAACCTTTGATATAGTATGTGTATTATTATCTACCAATCTATTCACGTGATGTACCCAACTACATATCTATTTTTCTTTCTACCTGCTTGTGTTCCTGTCTGTCAGTTTATCAAATGTATATTTATTTACCTACCTATTTGTCTATTTGCTTATCTGTCTATTTATCTATCTATTTCTCTATCTTTCTATCACTACCTCTCTAAATAATAGATAAGGAAAGAAATAAGATTATTTTTTGTGTATCTATTTCCCTGAATATAAAAACTTCTTCCTTAAGAAACAAAGTATCTTAATTAGAAACATCAGAAAATGGCCGCTTAGAAAAAACGAAAATAAAAAACCGTTGAGGAACGCGTAGAAGATTTAAGCAATGGTTCCAATTAGCTTTCTAATGCGCTAATAGCATATTTTGCAAATTTTAAGACTCCTTTTCTTAGTAAAGTAGATGCAGTAAAACAAGATAATAAAAAAATGCCTCTCTGTGGAATGGCCGGAGAAAAATAGTCCAAAAATTCATGACTTGCCTTTTAAGAATGAATACAATTTCTTTACGCTGCGATAATGTTTACGACTTCAATAAGCAAACTATTCTGCTCATTATCACGCGAATAAGGTTTCTCTTCCTTTTGCTATTTTTATTTTTTATTACTATTTTTAATTTTACTTCTATTTCCTCTTTCATAATTTTTCTAGTTTTCTTCTACATCTTTTTATTCTAATTAGTTTTTTTACTTACTGTTCAACTTCCTAAATCTTCTTCTTCTTCTTCTTCTTCTTCTTCTTCTTCTTCTTCTTCTTCTTCTTCTTCTTCTTCTTCTTCTTCTTCTTCTTCTTCTTCTTCTTCTTCTGCTTCTTCTTCTTCTTCTTCTTCTTCTTCTTCTTCTTCTTCTTCTTCTTCTTCTTCTTCTTCTTCTTCTTCTTCTTCTTCTTCTTCTTCTTCTTCTTCTTCTTCTTCTTCTTCTTCTTCTTCTTCTTCTTCTTCTTCTTCTTCTTCTTCTTCTTCTTCTTCTTCTTCTTCTTCTTCCACTGTTACTTCCTCAACCTTTTAAACTTTCAAATCTTAACCGGTTGGTTCTTCTTCATTCTATAAATGCATTAAAGGAAGATCAGTAAAAGTAAAAGCCCGCGCAAAATATTTCCTATAGTGAAAAAGACCGCGAAACGCATCTCTTACAGGGGAAAACCCGCGAAATAAAAATCTTTTACCTCTTGACTTGCATGAACGACGTCTATTTCGAGCGGCACAGCACCTGGTAATAATAATAATAATAATAATAATAATAATAATAATAATAATAATAATAATAATAATAATAATAATAATAATAATAATAATAATAATAATAATAATAATAATAATAATAATAATAATAATAATAATAATAATAATAATCAAATCAAAAATACTTTATTCT